>WSUA01000178.1:10556-22548 GCA_019633455.1 Tulasnella sp. 419 | reverse complement strand
GTTCCTGCCTTGAGAGCCTTGCGACGATCAATCCATCCCTTGAGCTCCCTGATAGCAGCGGCCGCTAAAGGAACCAGGACGGGAGCAAATAAAGGAGTGTACACAGCATACTTGTGCTCCGTGGGGAAGTAAAGCATAGCTACCATGTTCGGGTTGAAGAATGCCTTTGATGATAGATGTAGTGCTCGTGCGGAATGGAGGAAGCTTTCGTATGACCATCTCGAAGACTTGACAAACATCTTCATTTAAAATCAGAAAAGTGATTAATCAATATATATGAGTAATGCACTTACCTGGTCAAGCTCATCCAGGCTTTTTACCATGTCTTGCTGAACCTCTTCACCGACAGGCATCCCGTCGATCTTGTCAACCAAGTTAACAATACTACCCAACGTCTCCACAGAATCTCTGATGTTTTCTTGAGCTCGCCTCCTCATTAAAGCATCCTTTTGCCATCCAGTGAGCAACATTCCTACAGCATCCGGATGCAACTGAACATTTGAAGGAATTGAGGGAACTCCAAGAAGGGCAGTGAGCTGAGAGCGAAAAAGCGCGAACGTAGACGCGAGGTCTGACGATGATAAGTGGAATAGCTGGGAAGTCATTTGGTCCTTAGGTGGATTGAAAACAACGATGCCACCCCACTGAGGTACGATGAATGCATTAGACTTGGCGATTTGTCCTAGTCATATTGTGAGCTGTTCATCTCGTGTTGTTATTTGATAGACTCACCAGACGCATCCGTCACATAAAGTGGGGCCCGAGTTGAGTCAGGTATGAAAAGAAGGAAGTGAAGGACGGGGTCATTCGAGACGCTGGAAGCTAAAGTCGCGAGTCAGAACACTGACAATGGACACATGCATTCTGGCACACACATACCTAATGACCATTCCGCCGAGTTCACAAAGACTTTCAACTGGTCATCGTCTAGGACGTATCCATTGATACTGTCTCCATGTGCCTGATGAGGGCTGAATGCCAGCGGAGCGTGGAATTGCACCTGGCTTTCGATTGTAAAGTTGTGCAGTACTCCTAGCTCCATTAATGTCGGTTGGATATACCCTAATCGATACAAAGAAATAAGCACAGAGGCAAGAAGAAGAAATCCCCTTGCTTACGTTCGAGAGCTCCGTTGACATCCCAACCTCTTGCCGCAGCACCAGTGGCAGCATTCTCGTTTAACAGAGAGAACGCCAATCTATACCTTCCAGAGTAGCGGGTGACTCTGAGATCGGAGGCCTGATCCCTCGGTGGTATCAACAGCCGCGAAACGGTTGTTGCCAGGTCCTGTAGGTTGTTGGGACTCAGTAGGGCCAGTAGACTCCGATCGGACAAAATGAATTTGGAATTCTGTGAGGACGAAATGCCAATATCGTATATGTTTGTTCGCGCAGGCTGAGACTCTGCACTCGGATTCGTGAGACAATAGTATGATTTGCCTGGAGAAAACTCACTTCTAATTGCTGATCCTGGTAAAATGTTGAGATCCAGACTTCGCAACGACTCTGTGCTGCCAAGTCCTGCTAGCAAAGAGGCTTTGACATCTTGAAAGTTGAATGGTGCTTGAGCATCTACATAGATTTCTATTGGTACTTTTACCTTTCCACAACAATAAATCCAAAAGGATGTTAGGTTAGTAGCCATCGCAAGTAATGAATCGATTACATACATAGCTATCATTTGCATGCACCCACTTCTCGATTCTCCCTTTTGGTAGGCTCAACCGCTGTATACTCGTTGCATACCACCACAGAGGGAGTCCAAGAAAAATGACAATCCAGTACGACGCTATGACCGTTATTCGAGCCTTGTCAGACTGGAAAAACGGTGTCGAGGAATGATCTGGTTCGTTGGAAGCTGACTTTCCTTTTGCAGATGAGGATGATAATTCATGGTTTTCGCTCATGGTCATCGACGTTTCAAACAGCAGTGAGGGTTGTTTGTCGATTTGATGTTGAGTGTTTGTTTATCTAGTGTTCCCAAGAGTCGAACAAGACTTCCGGTGCTTCATTTTTGAAGGCTATCATAGGTTCAGGTTCTGGGATTCTTATCCAAAGACACCAACAATAACATCACAAATGTCTTGAAAATGGTTCATCTTAATACAAGGAGATTCTATTTTCTTCCTTCTACCATGATGATGTGATATCCATGAACAGTTTTCACCAACTCTGTCGTGATGGGTTTGTCCACTTTGGAAGGTTGTAGAGCAAATGCAGCGTCTTGGAAAGGTCCAACCATAGATCCTCTGCCGCATAATAGCTCAGCTCACATTTTCCGGTTTGTGGGGCAAATGGAGATGACTTACCGCACCATCCATCCCAAAGATCCTCCAGCTACGATTGCCGAAAGAGCAGGTTAGTCTGAGGTATAGATCCCAACGGCATGCTTGAACATGCCTTTGGCTTTGTCTTCGCTGTACTCCTGGTAATCAAGTCATTACAGTATCAGCACAGATCTATATAATCCCGAGCAACGACCACAACTAACCTGAGCCACTTTATCGAACCGCTCTCCATTCTAATGATCGCGACGGATTACCAGTTTGAATTATTTCCTTGTTGATAACTGCATGATTCCTTACCTTGATCTTCTCTAGCGCCTCCGTAGCTTTTGAGTGCTTTTCACCTTTTGCAGAGATTATCATCAGCACGACTCCAGGCAGTAATTCCCTAAGTCTATCTCACAGAGAATATGACGAACATTCACTGATGTCGCAGCTTTCAACTGGTTTGCAATCGCGCCATATCAGGGTCCAGCCAGTTGGTGATGATCAAACAAATCTGACCTTGCTATCTGAGCTGCTGCTACCTTCACCCGATGCTGGGGTTGTACCCTTAGCTTTACCTTTTCCTCCGTCCTTTTTCTCAGCCTTCTTTGGAGGCATATTGTTAGTGGTGGTGTAGACGATTATGATGTATCCCACGAGCCCAACAATTACTAGAACTAGACTAAGAAACACGCTCACATGACACGGGGAGAAAATAAGATTCATAATCAGGACAATATATATGTATGGCAAACATAGGACAAGCGGTGAATCGGAACACAAACAAGACATTTCATAAATCAACTATGTATCACATCAATACCGTTTAAGCAGCACGGCTGGGCCGACTGGTTGTGGGAGTTGGCGGCAGGGAGGAGGATGTCGCGCTGCCCACCGAAGCATTGGAATGGTGGTGATGGTTGGATGACGATCTTGTTGCTCCAGCAGGCAGAGGCTTGGAGCCAAATGGTGGAAGACTTGTTGGCTGTGAAGTAGGTAGGTACTCCCGTGGGTGTGACGAATGATGGGTGTAGGAGGATCGGCTAGAAGAAGGGGAAGTGGGTTTAGGGCGCCGTCCAGCATCGGGTGAGGGAGCGTTTCGACCCCCAGGAGAGTGGAGTTGATTTGTAGGCGATGTCACTTGATTCCACGAAGAGGTACGGGATTGTTGTGTAAAAGGTGAGTGAGGGGTAGGGGTTTGGCGAGCTCCTACTGGTGAAATGGGGGAAGCGGTTGATGGATAAGAGGCATATGGGTTAGGGGGGCTACTACCACCGTACTGCGGTTGCGATCGAATGGAACGTTCATAGTGATGATGCATGGGTTGACTCATTGGGGGACCATGAACGCCATTGGGGGGATAGTCATGCGTGTAGACGCGGTGGGATATATGGGAAGACTGGATATGAGGTTGCTCTATACGTTGGGGTACTGCATGACGGTGGTGTTCTGGTATACGTTTTTCTTCATTAAATGCCTTTTCGTGAGAGGGGGTGATAGTTGGGACTTTTTGAGAGCTAGTTGGACGAGTATATTCACCATTTTGAGAAGCTGCAGACGCAGATGACATAGCTGCATAGCTTTCTGGACCGAAGGTCGTCCAGCTATGCACTTGCTGAATTGGCCGGTGAACTGCTTCTGCGGGTCGTGATCCACCAGAACTTTGAGAATAGGAAGGGTCTCCATCGGGCTTTACACTAGCACTATTTGGTTGACCATAGAACGAACTGGGAGGTTGAAAAGTTGGTGGATTGGATGGGGCCGCAGCGCCTGAATCATTCCATTGCTGGAGACACGTTAGCCCATCCATGCGGATTGTGGAAGTGGTTCACACATACCACAGGTGCATTTTCGTTAGGGGTTCCTTCGCTATCCCAAGCGGGAGAAGGATCTCGTGTCTCAGTAGTCTCCTTCGCCTTCTTGCCTCCCCTCGACCTTCGAGGAGGCATATTATTCCTTGCCTCGGCAGCTTTCGCAATCTCTGCAAAAGTTGACTTGCTGTCACGAAGGTTATTCTGATAGTAGTTCCTGCACTGAGTGGCACTCTTTGTAGTGAGAACAGCGGCTATAGCAGTCCAGTTTCGCCCATGCTGCTCCAACTGTTCAACAAACACGGCTTTCTCAGCGGCGGACCAGTAGCTAGAAGCCAACGGTTTGCGCCTTGCAGGAGGGACATTCACAGATCCATCAGCAGCTTGGGTAGGCTTTCGTGCACGTCTGGTCTTGGGCCTTGTTTCTGCAGCAGGAGTGCCACTGTCTCCATCTTGATTGGAATCACCACTCTCGGCTCCACTCTCTCTCATCGGAGTATCAGCGTCACTATTCTCAGGTGAACCCTTGCGAAGCCTGGAATTGGCAGCGGCACCCGCGGCTCTTGAAGCCCTTGTCCTTGATCCTGTTTCCACCTCAAGCAGAGCGGGAGTGATAGATCCAGCATTCCTTCGTGACTGGCGTCTAGTGGAAGGGAGTTCAACATCCGTGTTCTGCTTCGGAGAACCACCAGGGGAATCAGCTGCTTCATCATCACCCATCTTTGTACGGATATCAGTGAGAAGTGCATTGCCCTTCTGTTTCCCTGACAACAACGCGAAACCTCTCCTCCCATATCCCCCTCGCTTGCGTCTTCCTCGTGCACCTCTCGACATAACCTCCCTAAAGTTGACGACGCTTCCCTTCTGAATGTAATAGTACAGGACGCATTGCTCGGCTGTCTTGTGCTTGAGACGCTCTGCGACTTTGCCAAACTGCTTGCCATTGAGAGCAAACTGATCCATAAAGATCTCCTTCTCTTCCTCTGTCCAGTCTCCAAGAGCGGTGGCAACGTCATAGAATTGCTCTGGATAATCCACCTCACCGTTCCTGTCATCGAATTGAACATTCAATAAAGATGCGTCCGGTGTGACGGAGATCATATCAGGAATCTTCGCCGCATTCCGAATGGACAGGAAGTTTGGATCGGCAAGATCTTCAGAACCAAGGGTCGCCATGACTTGCTCAAATTCAGCTTCAGATCGAACAGCATCCGCCATAAGGCCAAGATTCCCTGCTGTCCGACGGGTAGCTCGTCCAGTTGGCAAAGTCGCAGAAAGCGGAGGGAGAGAATCCACAGGAGTGGAAGGGACTGGCGTCTTCAACGCAACCTCGTTCATGGCTTGTCTATCTAGCTCCTGGCAATAAGTTTGCCACTGTTTATTCAGAGCACGATACTGCTCCTTGAGCCTGTCAGCCTTGTCCTTAGCCTCCTCGATTTCCGCCGTCACCTTCTCCAACAGGTACGGTTGAATATGATCATTGGTGTCGATTACGTCCTCCATTGCGGGAGAATGCACCATATCAAATACCAATTGATCTGGAGATGTTCGATTCCGAGATGAAGGTTGATCCACCATGAGCTTGTTGCGCTTCAAAACGGTTTCCACCACATCAAAGTCAAAGCAGTCATCAGTCGATGCCCGCTTGAGAACATGCTGACGAAGAGCATCTCCTAAACTCTGAGGGCCTTCTCTATTTGTATGCCTATCTCCTTCATCAGCACCAGTTGCCTCGTCATCAACATCCATTCGGTCAGCATCCTGGGCAGAGGCCTTTGCCTTCGTTCGCCTTGGACGTTTGGTTGGAGAGGAGACTATACCATTCTCCTTTGACTTTTGTTTGATGCTACCCATCGGAGCTGAGGCTTCACTTCCGGCATCGTCATCAATATCCATAGCCGTGGACTTTTCAGTCGCTACAGCCTGCTCCAGAGCACTCCTCAAAGGACCAGGAGCGGGAGTTTGCAGGATTTCAAGTGAGCCATTCACTTCAAGAACATCACCATTAGTGTTCACATTCGTTGGACGCTGTGGACTGCTGTGAATAGGTTGCACAACTGGTGGGGGAGTAGGCTCGTGAAAAGTGTCAGCTACCGTATTCAAGGGCATAGCTGGTATAGGACCTTGAGGTGCTGATCTAGTCGGAGGCCGAGAGGAAGACAGATGACTTGACAACACAGGTTCAGGAGGTGGTTCAGCTGTGGGTGCTGGCTGAGGGCGGAATGGAGGAGATGGAGGATGTGAGGCAGTAAATGGTGTCGCGGGGAGAGGTGGTGGTGGTCGGGAGCCCAAAGACAGGTCTGTAGATGGAACACGAGAAAGAGGAGGTAAATGCTGCATATGAGGATGTTGATGTGACGAATAGGAGGAAGATGACGACGGTCTTGGAGGTTGGCCCAGTGGTATACGCACATCGGTCGAAATCGGAGGAAGCAGCGGTCTCAGAGGGGATGAAGGACCCGAACCATGATGCATATGTGACCTTTCACTGTATGAAGGAGTCGAAGAATGTCCACTCTGAGGGGGTAGTTGAGGTGAGGGAGGGAATGAGTTCAGTGCTGATCTGTGGGGCGGCGGAGCATGAGAGCTGTGTGGAAGCCATCTTGGAGCATTTGAACCAGATGAATGCCTTGAATGAACAGGAGGGGGAGGCGGGGCAGATCTCCAGTCAATATCATCAATGGGTTCCTTCTTGATCTCTCTTAGATCGGCCTGTATGGGACGATGAGAAGCCATACTATTACTACCAGAGTGGCCTGAGCTCCTCTCGCCACCCATTAGATGGCCTATTGGGTCCTCATGTCGAGACGCAGACCTCGAAGAAGACCTGGAGTTGGATCGGGCAGGATCATCGTGAGGCAAAGGCGGAAACCCTCGTCGATCACGGGAGTCATATGGCTCTCTCAAAGATGTTTGAGAATGGCTTGAGGTTGGAGTCGCAGGAGGATAATGGGAGGAAACTGTTGGAGAGCCAGGATAGCGCCCATGTCCAAGATCGTTGTGGCGAGGCGGCAGTTGCGACATTGGTTGACGATAACCAGGAGGCTCTGGCAAGACTCTGGACACATATGAATCATTGTCCTTCCTCCACCTGTTGTTGCCTTCAGGTTGGACGGGGACTCGTGGTGGTGGTTCGCGGCTAAGTAGTGGCGACAAACAAGTCAAGGGCGTTTAGTTCTCCGGTTCACGTGACCCATAAGAAGCTCAAAAACTTTTACCTTTCTGATTCCCAAGGTCTGGAATGATGGGATGGCCGGGGGCCAGTAGGAGGAGCGAGATCGCGGCCTCTGTCTTCCCATGAGGTTGTACGTCTCCTGTCCCAATCCGAGCCATGGCCTAAAGGAGGTGGTGCGGGTGGTGTAGGTAGAGGTAAACGCCTAGAGTCCCTGGGGTCCCAGTCAGGTGGGGTCCAGGCGGCTGGCCTTACAGGCGAACCAAGGGTGCCGTTGCTGTTACCTCGATCACCCCACTCTCTAGGAGATTGTGTTGAGGAAGTCTGAAAACTGTCGCGAGAAAATTGGGTAGGCTGATTTCTTGAGGATAATGATGCTGGACCATCGTAGCCAGATGATCTACCTTCTTCCCAAACCTCAGTTTTGTGTCTTGGGGTGAATGATGTATAAGAATTTGTAGGAGGCGGAGATAGAGGACGAGATGAGCGATCCCAGTTTGGCACCCTTCTATCATGAAGAACAGGAGACGATTGATTGTATCGGCTACCTGAAGCAGGAGGAGGAAGACGATGATTGCGCTATTCCCAAACGAAACACATGTTCGTCGTGAGAGAAAGGTTGATAGAGAAAAGCAAATGGACATAAGTTGTGGTTTCCAAAAACGCGGCAGATACACGTACGTCGTATGAACTTGAATGATCTGTTGTCGGTGGAACATGAGGTGGTGGAGGTAAATGAGTAAGCCTGCGATGCTCTCCTGTTACTGGAATATCTGGAGCATATGAAGTACGAGAGATGCCAGCAGACAATGGCGTAACTCTTGTATCATCTCGACCACGACCTTCGTAGGACATTAATTAAAGAGATGAAAGAATTAAGTGGGGATTGTTGAAGGAAAGAGTGGTTTTTTTGAAGATTTGTGTTTGCCCAAAATGATCCTGATAGAAAATTGAGTTCAGAGGATCCAACAAGGATTCAGACAAGCAGAGGCCAGCTGACAAATATTCCTGAGCACAGGTCTTGCAGTGGCGGCGTCTTCACTTGAATCTGTAGGCGCGGAAGTGAAAAGCAAGAATCTTCGAGGTTCAAGGGCCAAAAGGAGTTGGTGCGACAGCTGTGAGACGGCCTTATCGGCGCGCAGCTCCGAGTGCGCACGGACCATCTTGAATTCAAAACATCCCTTCCATTGGTCCGTGCACAATGAGGTCACCTTTCCAGGTATAGGCTTAAATCATATTCGATAAGGTATTTCATATCCTAATTGTTATGGCGTATCAACCACTTTTGATAACCTCAACATTGTGAAGAGCAACAATGTTCAAGTCGATCGATCGTATGGAATAGGCTCTCAGGACCCTTCTTTCAGGGACTTCTGTGATAATTTGGAGGAGTCATCCACAAACTTGGACCCCCCAAAAACAACAAGAGGCGGATGTTCCTAATGAGACAATACCGTCTGAGATATTCATGGGGTTAATGATTCTCATTCTAGCTTGTGAAGGTCGAAATTCTCTTCAGTTGATCTGATCCGGGCATGACCGGTCCGGCTAGTATGTATCGCTTCCAAACCACCTGAACGTAAGCTTACTAACAAGAAGACAATGAACACAACCACATTTTTGTCATCTCTGGTGACCAAGAGGAGCTTTTGGTTTCGTGACAACCAAAGACGACCAAACATGTAGAGAATTTACTATTTGCAGTCTTCAACACCTGCATCCCTCCCATAATGACCTATGACGAGTGTTAGCTTATATCCAAGATCCGCCATACATCCGATGCTTGAGAATAACAGTAATAGTTCAGATGATGAGATATGGAGTCCAAGTGAGGTTGCTTACCGCTACGTTCCGCCCTAATGACCGTGACAAATATATGCAAGAAAATATCTTCACGAAGAAGACGGGGATCGAAAAATTATAGGTTTAAAACCACCAAGCAGAACAAGATAGTCTGAATCGAGTGATGCAAGGCATCAAGCCCCACATGCCGCGTAGTGCACTCAAGACAGCGTCGCGTACACCATCTTCGCCATCGCAGCCACCTAGCCATCTCGAAGCCCCTTTCGGACCATTTCCACTGTCTCGAGTTACTCATCTCAATTGAATGATTATGACTCTAAAACTCTGGTTGCTGCTAGCCCGAACCCTTTAGACCAGATACAGCCTTTCTGCTCCAGGGAGAAACGTCTGACAGACAATTTTTAAAGTGGTTGTCATGCCAACTTCTGACATTTCAACGGCTGCTGCTCAGCTACGAGAGCAACCTTGGGCACGAGGGCAGCTAGGGTCTGGATGGCGGCAATGGAGGTGACGACGCTGCCAATCTCCACGACATATCCCAAGCAGATTCAATCTATACCCTCCCTCATAAAGAGCTCTCCGGGAAAAAACTAGACATGAACTGCGTATTTCTGGTGTGTCGCTCGACGATTAAAGTCGTGACTCGGCTAGAGCCAATCAAGGGAGATTAGAATACTCAGACCTTAGCCCGCTCGCGAAAGACAAAGAAACAGATCAAGATCTGTTCTTTCTGCGTGTAACGAGCAACGCGGCTTTTGGTCTGCTTGGTGGATGGTTGAACCAATATGTCAAATTGAACTTGTGGGAAATTCCAATGTAGCCTGACGAATCACATTTTGTCACGCCTTACGTATACATTGAAAATACGAAACAGCACCGCTTGCAACTAGATACATAGTGTAGCAACTCCTTAACATAGTAGTACAGGTACAGTGGACAGTTTGGTTTTCCCTTCAAGCGCTATAATAGTATAAGATATATATCATACCTGTGAGTAGTAATCATGAATCTCTTCGCGAAGAAGAGGAGCGAAAAATTATTAGCCACAGATGCGTAGCACAAGATATCTTCGAGTGGGGTGCAGTAACAGATCGAATCCGCTACTCGCCGCGTCTGACTCTGAAGACAACATCGCAAAGCACCATCCACACGGCCACCAGGAAGCTCATTCGGTACCCCCTCCGAAACTACCCTTCGTTGATACCCCAGAGTTTAATCGCCAGATTGTTGTACCAATGATCATTCCTCGCGTCCTCTGGCCAGAGGGCGGAGTTACGCCGATCCTTGGTACAACCAGCGGCTAAACCATCGTTTAGATAGTCTCGGACCTGAGATTGCCCAGGGGAAGGATTGACAAGAGCAGCGAGTATGAATAAGTGACGCCTGGGGTTATCTTCACCAGTTCATACATCGATGCATTGGCGTCGCTCCAACTGCTGTTGAACAGCCATGGGTCCGAATAAAGCAAGTGGTGGACGAGTGGGGATGATGCGTTCACGATTGTCAATCTCTACGACGAATCCAAGCCGATACATCAGTGCCTCTTCCCTCCCTTTACAATAAAAAGATCTCCGGGAACGAAGACAAAGATAACCAGCGTATTCTGGGACGTCGTTTCAGCCTTCACAGCTGTATGACCCTTCAAGGGATCAATCAAGAGAGATTAGAATGCTCGAAGCTTAGCCCGCTCGCGAAATTCAGAAAGAGCAGAGACGAGTCTGTCTTCTTGTTATGTGGCGAGCAATCGCGGCTCTTGCACTACGCGGTGGTGGTAGGGTTATAGCAGTAGAATGTGGGAACATAAACCATTTTGACTGCGGCTTTGCCAACTTTGGAAACTTATTAAGATCGTTATCAAAGACAAGGTAGAAACCCATTCTTTAACTGCTGAACTGACCTAGGAAAAGATTGGACATTGTATTGCTATCTATAACGGGGACTCGATACTAACTGGGATGGACCTCCGCTCGGCACATGGGGTTCTCCCACGGGAGGCTAAATATTCTCGAGTACTTGGCGTAATATGGCACGCAACCCAAATCGAGAAATGGTGCAGTGTCTGGGCTGTTCTTGCCTTACTGGAGATGGATCATGCCGAATACCATGCATCAAATGAAGACGTGTGGTTCACTCATCAAGACGGTCGTTCAAGCTTATCGCCGCTCTCCCCAAAGAAGTCGACCTTGGGGACAGCTGCTGATACATTGCGTTGGTTGTCTGTGTATTTCGTTGGTATAGTCGTTGCATGTGGTCGGCTCCCCTTTGTGTCTGTTCAAATATTAACATTTACAGCACCACGACGTTGAGCAGAATGACTGGAGGCCCTCCGACATCGTAGACACCAGGACACGAGGCAAGGCAATGAACTTCATGTTGCCACCGTCTCCATTAAATGACAGTGGTAATTCGGTCATTACTCAACCTGCTGCGAGTCTCCACGGCGGTGGACTCTCTTTGAAGTCTTGCCCAGCGTTGATGACAACCTTAGTCATGATTTCCTGATGAATGACCAGCTCCATAACAACTATGGAGTTCAAACGTGGTGCAGCTCCAGTTCGCTGATTTACAAAGGGTTTACGAGTGTGACCACATCCAGGATACCGTCTGGTGGTCCAATGTTCCGCATTTGGCTAACAAAAACAACACGAGGATCAACATGCAGAGACGTTAACAAAAAGATTTAACAAAGCACGTCCTCGCCCATTATAAACGGTTGCGACTGGGATACTACTTCCCTCAATCCCCTTTCTCTAAACCGAGGTTTATTCTTGCATATTGTCACTGCAAAGATGTCGACCCATATGATGGCTGTTAACGCGATCATTCCCTCTACTGATGATGTGGAGATTTTCCAGCCAGGACTCAACTTGGTCATTCGTGACAACAATGGCCGTCTTCTGCGACCTAGGAATTCCTTCGTTCTCTTCCGAAGTAAGT
>WSUA01000177.1:4551-21113 GCA_019633455.1 Tulasnella sp. 419 | reverse complement strand
GGAAGATGCAAAGCTATGTGAGACTCACTGCCAAAGAACCACAGCCCATAATAGGCCAGGAAGCCATTCTAATTCTTCTTCACTTATCTGGACGAAGTTGATTACGGTGCTAATCACTGCCAGGCTAAGAGCGCCGGCACCGAAAACAGCAGTACCGCCATCTGTTCTCCATGCTTGCTTGCGATTAAGGCCGAACCCCCAGATGAAGAGGGCAAGAGTGAACAGAAGTGTTAAAGTTGAGTTACACACATCCCGAATCGCCTGTCCTAGATCGCGCGCCTTATCGCTGGAAAGCATAGCTGCGAATTCCATACCAGAGGATGCAATGGCGAGTGGACCTGGGTAGTAGGTAAGAATCGGGGTTCGCCGCAGATTGTGCCTGGAACTTACCTAGTAAGCTAAAAATAAGTCGGGCCTCCACTGGTGACGGATATAGGAGCGTCAAAAATTGAATATGTGTGATCTGGCAAATCATGTGTTAAACCAATGTACTAAGAATAAATTTCCGCCAATCAGAGACTCACATTAACCAAAGCGGATGTCGTAGCGGACATTATGTACCAACAGACTCGTTGAGCCTGACTCCACGAATTCTGCCTTGGTATGCTGACCGCAATGTAGTCCAGCATATATGGCCACTCCCTGCTTTTGTGATAGGTAGTCTGAAGAATGACAATGAGGGTTGAAATCAGTGATATCAGGAGAGTGCAGACTCCTGATAGCTGGAGGGCATAATTCAGCCGTGCAAGAGGCCAATGATATTGCACGGTAAACAGCAATTGAACGAAAAGGACAAAGACAAGAGCAATAACCATGCCCGTAAGGAGGATTTGTACCGGGAGCGAATAGGCGAATTTGGGCTGATAATCGAGGTATGGGTCACGATCGAAGCGATCGGGATGTGCCTTTGTTGCTGGGTTCCCGCCTGGAGGTTCCCCTCCCGCTGCATATACACCCCCAAGGATTTGAATCCATATGAAGATGGCGAGCTTGAACCATGAACAAGCAGACTGCCATGGAGTTTTGGCGGTGGTCATGGCTGCTTCCTACGAAGGTCCGGAATGACCGCTGGGCGATTCTTGGACTATTGAGCCTATCTTTTCGATCACGAGTATTTCGAGGGTCTGGTTTTTGAAGACCTCTTCAAAAAGGGGATCAAAGTTATAAGTCGGTGGTGGGTGATTTCCAAGCCAACAAAGCCCGATGTTCCATTTCGGGGCAAAGAATTTCTAAAATCCGCGAACAGCCACGTGATCCAGTGAACAGAAGCCACGATGCTGTACCTTTTCCTCAGTGATTGGCGGATCGATAGGAGAAGACAGACATTATTAACGACGTAGAACACGTTCTCCTCTGAGCGGTGCGTCGGGCACGCCTCTATTTCTACTCATACTAAAGGTCGTCGTAAAAATTTCTTCCAGCTCTAAGATTATCCCTATCATCATGGCAACTCGACACCGCTCCCCACCAGCTCCCATCCATATTGTATCATCCCCGGTGATGGAACCTGTATCCGGACCACCGTCGCCTACACACTCAGTTGCCGCAACCGCGGTGACCCATTGGACGAATATTCCGGCAGCGCCGGATATGGCCCAAGTAGGCAGTGTGTTAGAGAGTATGAGAAATACATTGGATAATCTCGGGGTAGGTCACCATAGACTAGGATCTTGCTCCCTAATGACCCATTTCTTTCTCATCTTGGCTAGGCGACGTTTGGTACCCTTGGAGAGCAATCTTCCAAGATTGCTGGTTTGGGCGATGGATTCGACCATGCCTCCCAACTTGCGAGTTTGGAGCGGCACTTAGCCGCTAGTGATCGTAAACAGGAGAAGCGTATGGAGGAAATTAAAGGTAAATTACTTTGGACTTATTCTGGGGCTGTCGGGTCTCACGCCCTATTCCCTTGCAGTCCTACTAGGACAAGTCGTCTATCAGGACATCGTACCTCATGTTAACCAATTGAGTGTGTAGTATTCATCTTATCTCATTATTGTCGCTAACGTCCTCCAGTCGACGATAGCATAGATGCCGAAATAGAGAGTGTCATAGAGCAACTCGTACAACTTCAACTGGCTCATGAAATTCCCCGTCACCTTCAACAGCAAATAAAGGATCATAAGAAAGAATTGGAAGGGGTTAGAATAAATTTAGCGAATTCGTACGTATTCATTGCTTCCCCTCTTTGCGAGCGTACTGAGATTCGCTATCATTAGAGAGGCAAGGAGAGCAAATGCCCTCCTTCGCTCAAGTCACCTTAGTGACCCTCTCCAGCCTCTATTCAAGGAGGATGGTACAATCAGTGCACATTTCCCGCCAAATCTCACTGGATTGTTTGCCTTGGATGGTCCATCTGCGAAAAGCCTCTGCTTAGAGTATCGTCTGAAAGGTGTAACTGATGTAAGGGAGAAGAACCTCAATCTCTTCATGCAGTTTTGCGGCGTTGCCTATCAGATGGTGAGTATCTGTTTTTGGTCATTATTGTTGGTTTTCCATTCCGGCTTGCTTTTGAAACTGGTGTATTCCAGTTACCTATAGAACCGCCTCAGCCACCGGAGGAACCCAGTCAAACGCTTCCTGGGTCCTGGGTTGAGAATGAGTTCAGCAAGGAAATTAAGGATGACGATGCTCCCGAGATCCGTCGCGATGCATTCGGTGTCCAATTTTTGGGCAGTCTTTTGGCTGTGACGGGTCAATTGACCATGCTGTATCTGGCAGCTGGTCAAAATCTTGTTTAGTCTGGCCATCATCTCCACTATTCATGCCCCAAAATCTTGGGTAAAAGGAAGGCTAATCGTGCTAACCTTCCATTTCTTGACATCTCTCAGGTACCATCCGCAACGTATGTGTAAATCTCCTTGCTGGCAGGGTTCTTGTGTATCGCATTCGTACGTGTCCTGTGTATGTTAAAGATGTTCAATTACAATGATGGTCTTGGATTCTGGGCCCAGTGCTGATGAGATGTCACTCTTGACGTAAACTAAATAAAAGAAAAGCCACAAAAAAAGCCACAAACTGCTGGTCAATGAAACACCTCCACAACCACAATCTAGGTGTTCGAAAGCGTCAGAGATGTCTTGAAAGTGCTCACTTGATATTTCGCATTGAAGCTCTTGTGCTCCTTGCAAGACGTACAATAAAAGACCACCCATTGTCCGCAAGATTTCACATCCCTGCGAAGAGAACTTTCATAGAATATTGCTTTGGCGACGCCTCGATGAAATGGTGCGTCATGGTGCCCTGAATGGTATCGTGTTCGGAGTATGATTGGAACAAACATGCAGACAACATGTGGCCGTTGGAGCTAGTCAAAAGAGATGCGGTGTCTCTGGTAAAGGATCAGAGTTCACTGCTCTGTCATTCCCTCACCCTTCATCTAATCTCGACCCTCTCTTCATTAAAATCCACATTTTCTATCCTAAAAAACTTAATACCAGAATGGATTCTTCCATCATCGCAGGCACAACAAACGGTGACGCGTTGCTCCTTTTCAACGGTCTAGCTGGTGTTGTCCGTCAAAATCCAGTCCAGGTGGTGGAGAAAGTCACCACATGGTTAGATCAGCCTGAATCACCCAAGTTCTGGGCTGGCTTTGCATACTCGCTGAGGGGATGTGCAAGGGAAGAGATGGTAAGACACAAATACGTACCCGAAGGCCAGAAACGCTCGTCTCACGATGTGCCCATACAGGATGAATCCTACCTTGCCCGTGAAGATTATTCCGAGGGAGTTCAGTGCTTCGAGAAACTTGAGGAAGAGCTTGGATCGCAGAACGTCGAGCGATTGAGGAATAACGTTAGCTTTATGAATGCGAGGTTGAGGATGCTTGGTGGACGGGTAAACAAAGGAGAGTTGCCTCCTAGTAAGTCCGCATCGACTCTCTGTCGCGGAAAGAGCCTCATGCCGCTCAAGTTTTAGTCGAAAAATCAGTCCGATGGTGTGACTCGGTCCAGTGATCGCCCATCAACACCTGAACTTCCATGCACCATGTATTTCTATGCAATCTGTAGGCAAACACTCGTGAGCACGTAGCAGATTATTGAACGACGCAACTTCAAATGTTTCTATATGACATGATATATAAAAGAAAAAATGGCCGAAGGGGAATAAAAGCTGGGGGGTCGATAGTCAGATATTTGCAGATACGCGGAATGGTTTGGGTGCGTCTGGTAGGGTAACCTTGCGGAGGGGGATAGCGTTTTGGGCCCTGAGTGTCAGAGGAGAGGAATGTGAATAAGATACCGAACGAGATATTGTCGATGTTCGTCGTGCACGCTGAATTGAGATAGACGCTGTGGAGCCTCGACTTGTATTTCGAGCATGGAGTGAAGGCCTATTCGATGCTGAAACACTAAGTGCACGATTTCGATCAGTAGGACGACCTGCTCCCCGGATCCACTTCGGAGTATTACTCTTCAAGGGAAGAGCAGGTTGAGGTTCCTCTGTGATGGGAGCAGCAACCGTTTCTGGAACTGGTTGTTCAACCGGAAGATCGGAAGGACGCGTCTTGGGTTCCGGGACTGGATCGGGAACCTTTGTAATACTGCAAGTTTCGGTGGAGGGTTTGTCGACTTTCTGGAGATTTGTACTAATCGATGTACTGATTTCCTTTACTGGCTTTTCCAAAGGAAACAAAGCCGGGAAGGGCGACGTCTTTGGCTTGGGCTTTGGAGGTTCGAGAACGTGAGCCAACATAGTACGTGGAGATATCATATCGGGAGGATGTGTATCGAATGTATCATCCACTGATAATGAATGGATGTCCATGACTGGTGACATCTCCGATAAACCAGACTTCCGCGAGGGAGAGTTCCAGTCATCGGGTACTTTTGTGGCCCCGCTCAAACGCGACCAAGACCTCTGTCCCGATACTCCATTCTCGTCTGTCACCTTTATGACAGTACTGGTCTCTGAACGCTGATTGTAGTTGGCAATAGCCATCTTGACACGGTTTCCAACAGAGATTGAACTCTGTGACGAACGAAGTGGTGGAACTTCATCAACCCCAGTATCTACCACAGTACTCGCCAACGTCGATCCAGTAGGTGTTGAGGTCAACGTTTTAGCAAGCGGAAATGAATCCAACGTATCTCTCCTTTCTCGGACATATGAATTCATTTTGGGCGCTTCCAGCTCCTTGATACGGTTCTTCCAACTCCATTCGAATGTAGGAGAAGGCGTGGAGGTGGATTCCGGCGTTTGCACGATTTCGCGAACGCCGAATTTTTGAAGAAGAGCGGCCTTTCGTGCGGCGACAAGGCTCATGGTAGGAGGGGTGGGTTGGAGTGTGTAGGAAGGCGGAAAAACTGAAGCTATGGTTTCGCCATTTGGCAAGGACGACTGTATATCTGGAGTGCCAAGTGGCTCAGGCGGTGCAGCACACTGCGACATACTTGCTGATGAGGCTGTGAACATGCCATGGAAAAAAGGCTCCGTTAATATGGATGGATATCACGAGTTAAGAAAAAGCGTAGCTCCACAAAACTCACAGAAAATCTATATGCTATCCTGGGAGAAAACGAGGAGAAGAGAGGGAAAAAAACCAATAGGGAAAAAAACCAATCGACCCACAGCCAGCTGTAGATAAGCGAAACCGGGCTGAAATAGGGAATAAAATCGGAAGGAGAGGCGAAACGAAACGAGTGTGGTGGAGACGCGAGGCGAGTCGGTCCAATAATTAGGAGAGAATGGAAGCGGTTGCGGCGTGTTATAGGTCTGCTTGTTGTACTTTACGGAGAAAAAGGGAGTCGAAAACGCGCAGTCGAACAATTCCATGGCGACAAACGCCGCTTCTGTGAGAAAAGTCGCCGTCATTCATATTAGGTAATCAACTGCATGACATCACATTCAATTGTTATGCTGTACACTGCGACATGGCTGTCTGTTACAACGTCCATTGTACAACATTTGCAACAATAGGATTATTTCTTATCGCACAACATCATAGGACTCCGCATCCTCCTATCCATACCTTCTCAGTTGGTGAGTCCCCTGAAGCTGGTCCAACCTCGTCCAACCTCCTAAGGACATTCATTGCCTCCTCTGTCGTCTGGACCTGTCCAAACGCAATATACTTTCCATTTAATTTAGCCAATTTTGTCTCATCGTCCGTCAACGTAATGAAGAATTGACTTGTATTCGAATTTTTGCCCGAGTTGGCCATACCAAGAGACCCCAGTTTGAATTTCGATTTGAGACCTTCTTTTTCGTCATTGAACTTGCCTCCATATATCGACTAGAGAGATTATGATAGAAGAGGAGGTATTTTAGCCAAGAGCTATTTATGCCGACCTGTCAAACGATGAACGTGCTACCCACCTCGCCTCCCGATCCATCTAACCTTGTCACGTCACCGCCTTGAGCGATGTATCCCTTCACAATCCGATGAATGGGTACATTTAGGTAGTGCAATGCCTTCTTGGGTGCATTTTTGCACATGCCTCTGTCACCTTTGCATAGCGAAATGAAATTGGCTCGGGTTTTCGCTAGACCTTGCGATGGATCCAAATGGAACATAAGCCGTCCAGCGAGCAGAGAAATCGGAGCAGACAACCGGAGTGGCTCATCCGGCTGAAAAAATGGGGTGATCAATGTAGGCAATGACGTGGTAGTTTTCGACGACATGGAGTCACCTTGAGCTCTTGGAGAATGCCTTGCTGCTCCTCCGACAGCTCCTCAGGAACGGTCGGAAATCCGTAGATCTTTGCATTCTGCTGCAAGAGCGCTTTGGTTGCTTCATATTCCGCCAAAGCGGTGTCATAGGCAGCTTGGTCCCCAACGTAGATATCGAGATAAGGTCTGAGGTGATCTTCCCGATGTACTGGGGGCAATGCACGACATGATAAGTTTAAGTGCTTACATCTCAGCTTGCTCTGCCATTGAACTGGAGCCGGAAGCAGAATTCAAGTATTAAAACCCGAGGACTTGTGTATTGTCGATAACAGTATTGAGTGAGCAAACTTGGCACGGAACAAATGGAGCAAAACATAACATCTGATCAAGACCGTTGAATAGTTCTCGTGAACTGGACACGATGTTACATCTAGGCCATCGATCTTTTCCCTGAGCGAGAAGCCTTCTAGCTATCAACTTGCATAGATTCTTCACTACCTCCGCCTCCTCGGTTGCTTCCACGTCGATTGCCCCTGAAGCCACTTCCTCCCCTACCACGCCCTCGTCCACCCCGTCCACCACGAGACCAGCTTGCGTCAGAATCATTGATGCGAGGTGGCCGCGTCAATGTAACTCCACCCTCGATTGAATCTGCATACATTTTTCTGGGACACAAAAGATAGATTTAGAAGAACTTGACAACCCAAACTGTAATAACACGGGGCGTACCCAGCTGCAGACCCTCCGTTATCAAGAAGATCGAAACCTTTGTTCGTGTCGCCTGTAGGCCTTGACAGTGGGACCTCCTCCACGACGAGGGTACGTCCATCGGCTTCCTGACCATTGAACTGACGGATGGCGTTCTTCATGTCCTGACTCTTCTCAAATGTCACTCGAATGATGACCGAGTCGGTCTCATCGCATGGCATAGATTTGGCTTCTGTGATTTTGCCACATTGAGAGAAGATCATCTGACCAAATATAGAGATAACAGATCGGCATTTTAAGTGATTGAGCTTCTAAGAGATAGGAAGGGAAAACAGAAGATACCTTGACGTCCTCTGGGGTCGTGCCGGTGACCAACTGCCTAATTTCCAAAGTAGTAGACTCCTTAGCTCCGGCACCCTTAATACTAAAACCACCACTTCTCGAGACAGGCGCTTTGGTAGCATTTCCATTGCTCGTTGCACTGAGGGCCTGTTGGATTAGCTTTGTTGGTGGAGCAGCAGTGCCACTTGATATTCTAGCTGAAAGACCACCCTCTGAGATATCATTAACCTCTGCAAATTTGTCATGCTTCCAAAGACCATCCTCCGGAGCAGGTTCCAGTTGAGGTCGTGACTGAGTGTGGCGAACAAGAAATGAGCCGATGGGATTTCAACGGGTGCGAATACGACTGACGTATGGGGCGGGCCGTGGCGAACGGTCTCCATGAGAACCACCCCGTCTGACTTTTGGACCACTAATGCGATCAGCGAGTGACATTCTCTCTTTGTTTTCTTGAAGGTGGTGGTTGTTTTGTTGGTCCAAATAATTATTTTGACCAAATAATCAATTCAAGCGGAGTTTATTACACCCGATTTCCTTTTTCATTTACTTAGGAGGTCATCACCCTCGGCATCTCTTCCACTCACAGGGGTCCCTCCTAGTCGGATCACCTCGGTTATTCCGAAGTCTAGTGATACTGCCTTTTTGACGCCCCATATGAATCATAGCTTGTCCCTCGCCAATTTAAACGCGATGAACACGTGTAGCACAACACGCTGCTGCATCGATGCTTTCTGCCCCCGCTACTGAGAACCTTGCATTTCGATCATAAGTTACCAAGTCATCTGAAGCCACCCCGATCAACTCTTCTCTCTTACCACCATCTCACTTCTTTCCCTCTCTCTTCCCCCCCTTATCTTTGGACCGCTTTTTCACGATTAATCATGCCCAAGAATTCGCCGTTTACAGCCGCGCAGTTGGCTGCACTCAATCATTACGTTGAAACTGGCCGTACTTCTCTCCTAGATGGAGTTGAAGGCAGGGAAGGTCGATATTCGGAGCATTCCCATTCCCCCGATGTAGAACAATGGAGGATGGATATCCCAATAGCTGCTGACAAACTCACCACCAACATTCGTTATGATGCACCTCGTTCACCTGTCATCTCCGTCAAGCCTCGGAGATCTATCCAGCCCATATCATCATCCTGTCTCGGTATCAACTCCCGCGAAGAGATCAGTCAACCGAGAGACATCTCTGTTTGGCGCTTAGCCATTCCACCGCATTGTCAACCTCCTGACGATATGCCTTGGACCTCTCATGTCACTGAATCTGACGACTTTGAGTACGAACCAAAGACTGTAAGCGTTCGTGAACCCCTCGAGTCGTCCGAATCTAGAGCCCGCCCAATTGAGCTGAAGCCGGGTCCTGATATTCATGCTACTCCTATTCCACTATCATCAACACTCCAATCATCAGCGGGAACTTCTCCTGAAGCTTTACATAGTTGGAGATACGAGAACTTTGTTGATTGGTGGAGATCTGGGTTGAAGGCCGATGGGGAAGCTCATCGATTGAGTACCCATGAAGCAGAAGCTGCGGCTTCTCGGGATGCACTCTCCAGAGAGAATGTTCATGTCCGGATGGGTCCTCCTTCATCTCACACTTCGGTTTCCGAACATCCGGCCCCGGTGGTATCCAAGCGATATTCACTATCCAAACCAGCTTCACGAGCCCATTCGATCCACACCGATCGAAGAACAAAGGCTCTTCACTCTCAACCTCCTCCGGTTCCTACTGGTGTAATCGAAAGCCCAGCAACAACCATGGAAGATTATCACGTTGAAGATTCAACTCAGGAGAGCGTTACGAAAGGTACTTCCCACAATCATTATTCTTTACTTGATGCTGACTAAACGATCACTTCTTATTTTAGTCTATTATCGCCTAATAAGTGGGTTCATTTCTCGCTTTGTGCTGAAACCCATCTCCCGTCCATGGTTCTTCCCCCATCATAATCGGAAAACAGTAGCTAACTCGCACCCCAATCCATCATCTTCGGCCCGTACGAATAACAATCGAAATTCGAATACGCAGCCAGAAACAATGACAGACTCCCCGTTCGCGACTACTCCGGTAGCGGGGACAAGTCCGTTGGCGTCCTCGTCCTCGAGAACCCATCATCATATCGGGCAGCCGATCTCAGGACATTGATTATGTCACGAGAGTGTTCGCATATGAATCATGTCTCTACGACTGTGACGCCGGTTTCGGCACCCTACCCCTCACTATCTTCTAGGAAGTCTCGAAATAAATTGAAAAAACCATCATCACCAAATTTAGGCAAAGGCTACGCCTCCCCCCCACCGAGGGAGCCAATACATCAACATGTCGTATCTTTCTCGTCTTCCCAACACGCGCCACGCCCTTCCTCAGTTCAACCTGCGTCACCTCAGGAAGCAAGATCCCCCGCTCGTTCGCCGGATGTGTCGACTCTTCAGTCATATCCGTGGAATTCCCCAAATTCGTATCTTGATCCCAAGCTTTTCCCTTCCACCCTACTTCCTCCACCTCTACCGTCTCTAGAGGAAGAACAACCGCCCATCAAAATCAAGGTCAACCTGTATTACCTCGATCCAAGGCTTTCCGCTCGTGGCAAAGCAAACGCCAAGTTCTCAGATGAAGCTGCCCCATCTTCAACTCTGGAACAAGGTTTCGTACGTCTTAGAGACAATGACCCAATACCATTTGGTGTTGGTTCAGACGAATCCTCCGCTTTAATTGTGGAGATTTCCGCATCGTTGCCCGGAAAACCTACGACCATGGTGACGCGGCTTATCGGGTTTATGAAGAGATGCTTGGTGAAAGTGGCCTGTATATTCAAGCATTCCAGTTCATCTTCACCCCGGACGAAGAATGAAACCTGGTGACGAACTGCGTCGCTGGATACACTCCACAGTAACTCCTCTAAAAGGACATCGTCGAGAGTCCATGTCCCCAAAAGGTTGGTTCAGTTGTGATTGCTTGTTTATACTGTTTATACGATTCGTTCATGCCTGGGTTTTCGCAACTCGATTCTTAATGGACCTTTGTAACATATATGACATCTCATTTCGCACTCTACTCAATTTTTGTTATGACCCAATGTATGCAGTAGTTGAGAAATTTATGCCACTGTGATTTTCCATTCCGGAACATGTACAAAAACAGAAACAACCTTCCGTCATGCATAGGCAAGGTTGATAAGTTACGCTAATCAGAAGAACGAAGGAGCGGGGAGGGTATATCTGGGAGAGTTTTTTCTTGGCTTGCAAGGTGTAATGCATTTGCCTTTTGACCTTATTGTCGGGGCTTTATAGTATGTCGGCATCCGTCAGCTGAACATAGTTATACAATGGCCATCTGCATCAAGATGATCCTCAGCGAAATGCAGCGACATTCTATAGTCAACATGCGTACCGTATAAGAGTGCAACCTGGGATATCATCTGGCACGCCTGAAGCGCATGGGGAGTCACTCAGGGACCAGTACGCCCTTCGCGGAGTGTCGGTCTCTTCGTAGTGAATATAAAAGTAGTATCGTTCCGATTCAGGATCTTGAGGACCCGCTACAGGGACAAACTCTGCTCTGATATAATTTTCTTGGGCAAGGGTGACTATACGAATGAGCTCGTGTTAACGACCTTCGGCTTCAAAGAGTGAATTAAAGTTAGGTTTCACCAATCATTATGTCTTGAGGGAGGCATTGCAGTTTTTGAGCCATAGACCTAGCATTCTTGCGAAGGAATGTGTGAGCAGCCTGATATCCGATCAGTGATCGATGTCCACCACGGGAATCCCATAGTTTAATTATGCTGGGTCTCACGAACGTAAATCTAAGCAAAGGAACATCTAAGTTAGAACGAAATAGTCATGCAATACGTTTACCTACCGCACCACGCCACCTGGGAGCTCGTCTGTAATCTTATTCTCCCATTCACCTTGGAAGAGAGGTCCCCGGAATCGATCGGGCGAGTTGCCATCATCTGTGATTGTGATCTGTTCATGAACATTTATCCCACAAGAAAAGTCGGGTATCATGAGTTCTCTCCTCCCATCTTCCTTCACCCATACAGCCACATCTCCTGGTGACGGCAATGATGTTCCCTTTGGTGGAAGATACAGGCAGAGGTATGGATCGGGTATATTAGGGCATGTGATTTGTCTATACTCTCGGATAGACCGTAAGTTGCGCGCCGCACGCCAATCAGACTTCAAAACACCTTCACAATTATCGTGAAGTATGTCATGAGCATATTTGACTATTTCCATTTCGGGTTTATCTCCTAATAATAGTTCAATACCCACCGGGAAGCTACCATGAAACAGATTCACTTACGGTATGTCTTGCAGAAGTCCTCATAAATCTGAATGACCACATGAGGATACTTGCAGCGCTCTATGGCTAATCGACATACCTCATGAAATACCACTCCCACGACCCAGTGAGGAGGTTTCACTAGTGGTGCGGTTTTGTGAGAATAAGGCGATGCGTACTCTGAATTGATGTCTCCCCATCCTTGCTGTTCCCCGTCGGCAGCTTCCTTATCATTTAGCAGAGTTGAACGTAAGCAACTGGGCAGTAAAGTGATTGTTGTACTGACAGGAATTGTGAATCTCTGCGGAATCCCTCCTGTTCCTATCAATATCTTGTCATTCGGCCCGATCACCAGTTCAGGCAACTAGTGCGGAGAACAGGCAGAGAGGTAAGTGAGTGATCGAGAAACGTGGGTGCATCATATCAACCTGCAACATTGATTTCATATCTTCTTCAGAGGTGATAATTCTCCGGTCCACTAGGTAATTAAGCGCATTCTGAAGGAGTAGATGTCAGATGTGCACATTGTAAAAGTCTTAGGATGCTTACTACGATATCTGCCGGCTAGCATTAGAGTATGGTAGTCAGAAAGTAGGACATCTAGAGCAAGTAGAAGATACGGACCATGGCTAGTACATCTTTTACCCTGAAAGATGTATCGCTTTTGTACTTGCGCTGGATATAATCCATCATAGGCACAAAGTTGACCGCACTGGAGACATCTATAGTCATACAGGAGTGTTGAGAAACAGCACCCACCCCTTCCTGAGACACTTACCTAGAGAATGCACAATGTACCGTTCCCTGGATCCTACCGTATACCCAAACACCTGAGGGATGAATGCGACCCTGTACATGAATTGACATATGATGAGTTCTGTACATCAGGGTTTACTAAAAACGCAACGAACTTGGTCTTTCTTCCAAATTCCAGATCACGAGCAAATCTCTGACAATATACGATTTATCATATAGCAAGACGTAGCTAGATAATGTCCTAACGTACCTCTGGATCTCCTTTAACGGTGACATCATAGACCTTCACCAGACAGACTTGGCCATCGACACGACCGATCATGGAACGCCTCCAAGAGCCTTGAAGCCGCAGCTCAGGTGGAAGCTTGTGGATATCCCCAAATTTCAAGATACGAAACTAAATTGATGTCAAAGAATGTAAGTGCTGCAATCAACCTATTGCTCACATCTTCATCGTTTATGATGCGACCTGTGCGCGATTGAAAAGATCCATCAGATATTGTCCTCAGCATCTCGTGCACCGCCAGGAGAGTTTCATGAACGCGAAGCCCAAGTCGAAGCTGATCAAAGGATCTCAGGCAATGAACACGCTAATAAGTTTTAACCAAGCAGACGAACCATCAATTCTTCATATGCATTATCTATCCGACAAATTACGTCGGCGAGCGATTTTCGAATGGAGAACTGAAAGAGAAACCGATAATACCAGCTCCACTTCGGAACAGTGATAATGATATGTAAGGATTCCTCGAGGATACTGAACCAGTATCAGAAGTTGGGAGAAGAGGATGATGGAATGAGTGGATTCACCTTTTGAAGGCTATTATGCTCTCTTCAACAGAGCTGCTACGTTCGCTATCCATCTTCCTCACTGCCTCATACAATGCCAGGGACAATGTAATGGCCTTCTGACCAATCCGCTGGCAACTCTCAAGATCTGCCTCCACTCTCTGCAGAGAAGCCGCAAAGTTTAAACCTGTCGCTATTCGAAAGAGTATCATCGTACTAACCTCAACGGCACCCACAATGAGAATTGCAACACCAAGAACTCCTTTGATCAATGGGATATTTGTTGCATCTGCAATGGCATAAGCTAGATGCAGTGCAAGTGATCCTTGATTGACGACAATTGTACGGGTTCGCTTGACGAGACCGCAAAGCACCATTCTGATGGACGCAGCCGGTCACTGTGTATCTGGTAATAAAGAGTGTGTAATTGAAAGGGAGAGTGGGTGGACGGTGTTTGCATAACCCCCGTATTTGAAGGATGGGAACGCGCGGATAGACGCCGGCGTGTCATCGACTTTCGAATATTCCAACATTCTACCTGGAAATTTCTCTTGGGATAACCCTTGATATTGCATGATGGTGTGTTGAAGATATCAAGATAGAGTTCCCCGAGTATCGTATAACGCAGGCAAATTCGAGACCTATGCATGTCGACTTACAGCTGATTCGCGCCTACTAGGACCTTTGCGGGCGGAACATAACTTAGCTGTGTTGCAGTGCCGACAACGAGTACCTCTGCAATGAGCCATTGTACCATGAACTCAACTGAGTTCAGGCTGAATGGTGCTCTAGCGAACTGGTGAACGCGAAACACAACATGTCGACCTGCCCGTAACACGATTCATTTGTGACGCTATTCTGACACTGACGGGAAACCCTAGTATCTTTTGGAAACTCACTATAGGAAACTCACCATATGGCATCCTGTATCACGAGGTCCCGTGTCCAGTCAGTGGCTTAGACATGAACCCAATCGGTGGTCAAGTGAAAATTTTCAGTGTTTCAACTTAGAGATGCAAGCATCACCGCCATAAAAACAAAGAACTCTATTAGTAGGGGATAAAACACGAAGCACCTGGAAAACCTATACCCGTCATCGTAGAATGATATATATAGATAGAAGGTCATGGCGAGCTTAACCAGCTGCGGTGTCCTCATCGGCTCTCTCCATCACCGGGGTCATCGTCATTTTTCCCTCCCTTCCCAGGCCCATTTTTCAATGTTTCCCACATCTTCTTCCCAAGTTTTAAGCCTTCGCCGTTGCGTGCGTTCTCCACGAGCTTCGCCCACATCCGCTGTTGATGGCCGCTTTCGAAAGAAGAGGTGTAACGATTGATCGCACGGAAGGCAGGCCCATATAAACGATCTAGGCCATCGGCAAAGAGCGAGTAGATTCGCCTATGAAGAACGCCAAGGGGAACTATGTAATGATACCTATAAAAAGTCATATTAGCTTCTAGGCAATCTTCAGGAAAGACGTGTACCGTACCCTCCAGCAGCTGTTAAGTCGCGATGAAACCGCAGTCAAGATCCGAAAGGAAGCCGGAGAGGTATGTCAGAATACGGAGGTTCATCGAGCGTTGTCAACTCACAATCGTAGTATTCATAGCCAAGACTCGTCCGTTTAATTTCTCCTCCACGCAAGGTCATATCCTTGAAATGTCCGTTGGGATACGTCTCAAGCTGTAGCTCCATGGGCGTTCTCCTGGTTCCAGCCGGGACAACACCTTGGTCGACGTTGTAATTTATCAGCTTTCCCTTCAAGAATGGAAGCTCTTTTGGGATGGGCTCTTTGGACTCTGCCTCAGCTTCCGCCGCACGAGCTGCCTCCTTCTTTTCTACATGCGCAGCAATCATAGCATTTGTCCTAGGATTAGCGCTTCCAGGTCGCAATCGTTCGGCAGTGGCTTCGGCTTGTATATGAGAAGGAATATGATGTTTGGTTCTGTGCCAACAAACTGATGACAAAGCAGATTCTAGGTTTGAGGCTCGACTCCTAGGCGTCTGTGTACGCCATGCAAAACATCGTATTTCAGGTGTATCGAGAATTGGATGAAGAGGTGCTGTTACTGATACTACTTGAGGTACGAGGGTTTGTATTGCGAGTGGGGGCCCTTGCTTTTGACCTGATGAAGGCGGAGGGGGAACTTGCCGAGGAGGACCTGATGATGATGAAGGTGTTGGTGCGATGGGAGGTGCCGAGGATGAAGATGATCCAGAATTTGACATTAATGAGAAGTCAAGGGAAGAGAGGGAAGAGAGCGTTGGGCTGCACGAATTGGCAGTGGTGGTGAGTGGATATGTTCCAAAAGCGTGGTTTCGGCGATGTTCGATCGTGCGGATTTTCCGCTGACTATCTCCGCCCGGGAGCAGCCGAGAATGATTGTCCCTGTTTGCTCCATAATTGGTTGAATAGGAAATTTTCAATGTACAATCTCTTCTACTATCAACCATCGAGCACAGAATCGCTGTCGCAGCTTACAAACAGAAAGGGTGTACATCCTTTCATATTTCGCTGTGGGGAAAGTCCCCGGAGACACATCTCCTCTGACGTGGACTCTGCTTTTTTTCCAACCTTTGTCATTCTCAAGGGAGAACACCCTGTCCTTGCCATAGATCGAACGGAAAGCGGCCGCCTCTAAGCTCGGCGGTAGGTCATGGAAGGATTTCTGGGACATCTCGCTTGTAGAGCATATGGTATTGGAAGGGAGGAAGTGGTGTTGTGAAGTTCTTATTCAGTACCATCTAATTCTCCCTCCTCGCAGGTGACGAAATTTGGTCTGATATGGATTTCCACAGTTCTGTCGCTCAAAGTCGTCTGTCATCCTCTTGAAAGCTGAGCGTCTTCACATTCAAAGTGCGGTTCTTTCATACTGTCTAGAGGCGAAGATACGAGCCTTGGCAGTGCTGGAGTTCTGTACGTGGAGTTCGCCGCTAAATGGGTGCCGACGCAACCTTCGTTGCTCATTTCCGAAAGTTATGCGATTGCAAGCTTGCTTTAGGCAGCTTGTAACTCAACGGGGCTCACTCATGCTCGATGGTTATTACAATTTTTTCCTTCC
>WSUA01000176.1:13356-25532 GCA_019633455.1 Tulasnella sp. 419 | reverse complement strand
GGGAGCGTTGGCTTTAGATTAGAGGATGCTCTCAAGTCTGGAAGCAGGGTAAGCACACGCTGATACACTATTTGGATTACTGCCTAACTGTGCAAATTACAGCACGCTCACTTCTTGGAGTTGGGTGTGATCAGGACATTTGAGTTTGTATCAGCACTGCGCAGGATGAGTGTCATCGTGAAGAGACTCAAGAGTGCAAGCATGGAAGTTTACGTCAAAGGTGCTCCAGAGGTTATGGGTGAGATCTGCGTCAAAGAATCCTGTAAGTGCTGGTTCATGCGTGTGGCCTTACAGCAAATTAAATGGATTTCGTAGTCCCAAAGAACTATGATGACCTGCTGGCCTATTATACGAAGCATGGATATCGCGTGATTGCGATAGCTGGGAAATCCATCGAGGGCTTATCTTGGCTAAAGGCTCAGCGAATGAAAAGGTAAGGTGGATTATTCATTCATCTGCATTTATATTGAGCACTTTGTATAGAGAACAGGCTGAATCTAACCTTCGGTTCCTTGGTCTGATAATCTTCGAAAACAAGTTGAAACCCGGGACAACGCCTGCCATCCAGACGTTACGATCTGCTCACTTTGCTTGTAGGATGGTCACTGGAGACAATCCTCGGACGGCCGTTAGCGTTGCAAGAGAGTGTGGGATGGTCAGTTTATCGGCGCACGTGTTCTACCCAGTTTTCATTGAAGGTGGGTTCGACCGCAAATGCTTATACTCACGCAATAGTTTAATTGGACTCTATGGTTTATCTCAGGAAATGCCCAAACTGCACGCTCGAAATTGGAATGGTCTAGTGTCGATGATGAGTCGTTGAAGCTGGACGATTACAGCCTGAAGCCATTGGCGCTACCAGTCGAACATGTTGCAGACTCGATCGATGCTTTATATCAGGACTATGCACTTGTGGTAACGGGAGATGTGTTCCGGTGGATGGTCAACCATGCACCTCTTGAGACGTTGCAACGGGTAAGTATCTAGAAAAAAGATGGGCTTCTGACATAGACTGATAGTCGCCTGTCATTGTAGATGTTAGTCAAAGCTCAGGTATTCGCAAGGATGTCTCCAGATGAAAAGCACGAGCTTGTAGAACGACTGCAATCTCTTGGCTACACTGTGGCATTCTGCGGTGATGGTGCGAATGACTGCGGTGCTCTGAAAGCCGCCGACGTGGGACTGTCACTGAGTGAGGCAGAGGCTAGTGTTGCAGCCCCTTTTACAAGTAAAAACCCCGATATATCATGTGTCATCGAAGTGATTCGAGAAGGAAGGGCCGCGCTTGTCACTAGTTTCAGCTGTTTCAAGTATATGTAAGTCGGGGCTCGGTTGTCTCTTTCTTATTTTAATTGGACTCACATCCAATTCTTCCAGGGCGCTGTATTCTCTTATACAGTTTACTACCATCACTTTGTTGTATTCATTCGCTTCATCATTGGGAGATTTCCAAGTAAGTGATCATATTGCATTATGCTTCGTGAATATAACTTACGTCTATACAGTTCCTATACATAGATCTGTTTATTATTATACCCATCGCTGTCTTCAGTAAGCACGATTGTCTCAGGGCCAGATACTAGTGCTAATGGCGAATTCTTAGTGGGCCGTACCCACGCTTTCCCCCGGCTGCATACATCCAGCCCAACCGCAAGTCTTGTCTCCAAAAAGGTTCTGTCTAGTATTATTGGCCAAGTGCTAATTACCAGTGGTGCCCAGTTCTGGGCCTTCTTCTGGGTTCGGAGGCAGCCGTGGTAAGAGGGTTGTTCAAGAGGAAGTGGAGCTGAACTGATCAAGTAATCCCACAGGTATACTCCACCAGATCCGGATTCGGGAAGCGACAAGCTGGAGACAATCAATTATGAAAATACGGTGTTATTCCTGATATCCTCTTATCAGTACATTCTGGTGGCTGCAGTATTCAGCATTGGACCCCCGTACAGGCAACCGATCTGGACAAATGGTAAGACAGCAAGGAGTTCTGATAGAATAGCTAGCTGATACCTCCACCTTCCTAGTATTGCTCATGTTGTCTATTGTCATCCTTACACTCTTCAGCACGGTGGTTTTGATTTCTCCTCCACAATCGCTTGCTGTTCTGCTGGATTTGATGAACATCCCATTTGAGGGGAAAATCACGCTTCTTATAGCCGCTGCAGCCTCCAATCTTCTAGCAACACTTGCTGAAAGATGGGCAATAGTGGAGAAGATTGTCACCTTCACATGGCACCTCAGTTCGGATGTGTTGGGCATCGGAAAAGGCAAGAAGGGTCGGAGAATTAGGGATGGGAAGACTTATAAAGCTGTGGAAGGAGCTATGAGATAGATATGATTTTATTGGATTTTGTGAATAAATTTAGTCCGCATCTATGGGGAAGTGTGATCTCGTTTGACCAATCAGCGTCGACTTGTTATGTTTCCGTCGCAAGTTCTTCAGACTATTGACTTCTGACCAAAGACCAAAAGGGCGTTTTGCACGAAATAGGGTGTATTAAACAGCGAGTCTAGTGATGTTCGGAAGAATGTGCGTCGTGACCATGTCCACCGTGGCCATGTGCCTCCCACGGATGAGCACCCTTGAAAGACGTTGGCGTCAAAAACAAGCAATACAACATAGACTTTCGTGCTCACGAGAAGTTTTGCACCATCTTGCCGTGCACGATAGAATATAAAGAACCACATTGTAGCTCCGAGTCCCTTTGCGAGAAGTCGGTGAGTGAGTGAGGGAGCGTGTGGGTGAAATCCTGCTTGCCAGCCTGTAAATTGAAGAATAGGTAATGAATATCCAAGTACGCATAGTTCCAGCAGCATCTACTTGCCGTGTCCTGCCATTTGTGAAATGCTGGTCGTGGATGAAATAATGCAAAGAGTGAACAAAGTGTTCAGACAAAACAAGGACAAACTTCCAAATATGGCAGTGTTTAATAATTTCACTGTCAACCGACATCCCCCTTCATCTACCCTAGAGATGAGCGAAAGCTCCAAGAAAAGAAAGCGAAAGGAGGAAGGGAAGAGACAAGAATGCTCACTAATTTTTGAAGTACCATCTCGAGGAATCGAATTTGATCGCTTGTTTAGGCGTAAGTTTCGCAATTGTCTGTCCAAGGTGTTGGCTAAGGCTCATGGGCATCGTGTTTCCTAGAAAAGACGCTGGATGAACTAAAGGAAACTGTCTCTCAGAAGCTTAAGCTTGCTACATCTAATGGCATAGAACTTGTCCGGCTGAGAAAGGGCAAGAAGATCGCCCTGGACGATGGTTAGCCTGCTTTGGTCTGTGTATCGCCCAACTACAACTGATCTTTATTTTGTGTCAAAGACCTAGACTTTGAGGCTCTTCTTGAACAGAGTCGCTCCAAAAAGAAGATTAATCTTCAGGTGTCTGTGGTTGAGAGGGCTGCAGCGCGCCCAGTGGGCGAAACGAGGCACGAGGATGAAGATATAGAGGTAAGGCAATCATTTTCTATTCATTCACAACAAAGCTCATGAAACCATTGCACAGACCCAACCCGCTCCATCCAAGAAGCGTAAAACAACTGCAAACGCCCCTTCATCAGTTGCGAATGCTTCGCAATCGTCCGATGCGACAGCAACCGTTGCACCGTCCGCTGAAGATCCTTCATCTTCAAGCCCTCATCAAAGTGATGAGCAAACACGCAATGAGCCTTCGGCTTCAACTGATGTGCATCCAGAAACTACCTCATCCATAAAACGGAAGCACGTTCAGATTTCTCCAGAGGTTGAATCCAAACGCAAGTCAAAAACTGCGAAGACAAAACTGGGGAGCTTTCAGTCGAATACTGAGCCATCTCCTCCCGAAGATGAGGAGGTTCTAATTCCCAATACCAAAAAACGCCGGAAGGAGGGGAAAACTTCGTCTCCCGGGACCAAAAAGCCTTCCGAATCCAGCACTAAGGATCCCAATGCCGAGAAATCCAGTCACCCAGTCCAATCGAAGACTGCCGATCCTTCCTCTGCTGCTTCAGTTCCACCCATTCAAGTCAATTCCTCACCAAAACCTGCTCCTTCGACCTCAGCAGGGAAGCCTGACGAGCAACAGCCAGCTTCACAAGCCGCTCAACCTTCTGTAGCTGAAAATCCTGTGGTCACGGCTCAGCAGGAGACGTCAACTCCTGCGTCGGGGATGAAGAAACCAAGGAAGAGCAAGAAGGCTCAATCGAAAGACGCTGCTGCTGTCGCACCTCCAGATCCGCCGGAACCTGAAACTACTGCGTCCCTTGACCCGCCCCCCATCAATAGTCAATCCGCACCGTCTAATGCTCCCCAGACGCGCTCTGTCAATGTTTCGGAGGAACAGGCATCATCGAAGAAGACGGATGCTGTTGAGGAGCCAAAGCGTGCAAAATCTCGAAACTGTCCAAAATGCAAGCAGCCTATGAAGGGTCACGGAAAAACCTGTTCATCTCACGCTGACGATGATACTGCAATATCCTTCGAACCAGTAGCTCCCGCGGAGGAGCCAAGTGCGGCTAAGAAAACAGCAGAGACTGAACGTGGCAGGAAACCTCGAACGTCCAGTGTCGCCGTATGTACAATTCATTCGACATTGTCATCCCTCTTTAAGCTAATACTCCACTCAATGTTTTGCAGGATCTATCATCAAGTGCAGCCAAGGATTCTTCCTCCAAACATCCTCAAAATCCCTCTTCCACCACGTCTGCGTCCCGTTCAGGCAAAGTAGCTACCTCTCAAGACGACACCGCCATAGCACCCACCAAGAAAAAGGCTCAAAAGAGAGCAAGCTCAGTGGGCCCGCCGAAAACGACGAGTCGTTTAGTTGTCGAGATTCCGTCTCTCAAACAGCCTCTTAAAAAGACGTCTACTGCCTCACAACTGACATCCAAGATCAATGATAAATTGGCTTCAACGTCGTCGCAAAGCCCTGCAAACCAAAAGTCGATGGAGGAGATGGTACGAGAGATACTCCAGAAAAGGATGCAGGAGACTTCATCTAGTGAAGCAGGATCGGGCAAAGTCAATGGTGCTAAGGCATCCAAGGGAGCTACTGCCGAAGGAGCTCCTCAGCCCGCGAGCAAAAAGCAGGGTCCTAGAGCAAGAAGGGCGTCTGAGCACAGTGATTCCTGCCCAGTATGCCTTGAGAAACCTTTTCATCTTCGATACAAATGTCCTATCATAGTATCAGGACACGAAGCTGTGAAGAAACGGATTCGAGAGCTGGAGCAAGCCAACGCCAAGGGAGAGGATAATGCGGACTTGATAGACGAGTTGAAGAAGATAATAAGCAAAGCGGGGATGACCGGGGAGTCTAGGCAGAAAGGGATTGACTCAACCAGCAAGGCGAAAATGAAGGAAGTCAGTGATGTTTCCAAGGAAAATGCTGTCCAGGAAACTGCCAAATCGAAGAAGGCTCAGTCCACCACTACCGCGACGAAGTCCTCAAAAGCAGCTTCCAGGAAGGGTGATGATGATCGTAACAAGGTCAACGAAGTGCACGACAAACTTTCAAAGCCCTCTGGTTCCCGAAAATTGCCCGTTGAACCAGATGAACCTCCTACCCCAGCGCCATCCCAACCTGTCCCACCACTATCTTCCTCCATACTTGCCTCCTTGAGGCCTCGTACTTCTTTGGCGAACCAGCTCACTTCAGAAGGTAGAGAAACCACTAGTCATACTTCCGGTGTTCAACGTGATAATCCTCAAAGACAGCGCAGTGACGATGAAGAGGACGACGAATCATCATCCAGCGAAACAAGTTCAGGCGACGAGTCTTCTTCCAGTGACGAAGATGTCCCGTCGCAGGACGTTGACGAAATACCAGAGGCCTTATTGAAGAATATAGAGGATCCATCGGTCTTGTTACGACGCCCCGGAATTCGTAACTCGGCTTTCATGCTGGAACCTGCATTCTGGAGTGGTCTAATGCGCGAAGAAGAGAACTCGAGAGCTAGGACCTCCAGGAACTCGGATGTTAGTCGAGAGGATGACGTGGGCAATGATGAGGAAAACGACTCTGAAGCAGATGACAGGCTTTTGAAGCGCCTTCAGAGGAAAGGCCGAGCCGCCGCAGGTTCTACGCGCGTAATTGGACGAAGTACCTCTTCCGATGACGATGAAGGTAGCGCAACCCCTCGACCTCACGATATTAACGGCCAGGAGGGCGAATTAGGAGATAGTCATAGATTGTCGAAAGTGCCACTTATCTTGACTGCCGAGAATCCTCCCTCAACTACTCAAATTCCGCCTGTTCGGACTCTAGATGCAACCGTTGATCAGTTCTTGAACACGTTGACGGAGTCGAATGCGCCAGGAAAGGACCACGGTGATCTCCCCGTCCTAGATCAGGGAGGGACAACGGACCAGACATCTCCATCAGGTGGTCCAAACAGCAAAAAGCTTGTGGACGTTAATAACCGAGGTGAATCGGTAGATGCGTCACTGCAGGACGATACGGCAGCCTTGGATGCCGAAACCGAGGTGGAACGTAGTCTCAGAGAGGATCTTGCGGGTAAGAAGGGCAACGGAGACGAGCAAAAAGAATCCAGGGAGGTAAACGGCGCAACATCTCAAACCAACGGCAAGTCAGGCGATAGGTCAAGCAAACAAACCGATGAGAATAATAGCATTCAAGACAGTAAGTCATCATTCTGATCGAATCAGCTTAGATTAACCCATTATTTCAGATGGGAAGCCGACACGTGATCCAGTAGAAGAGATTTCGGATGTGGAATCGTCTGAAACGTCAAGCGACTCAGACTCTGTTGAATCCTCTGGGAATCCTTTAGATGATGTATCACAGCCCAAGTATCATCGAGAGAATACCCCCTCTCAACCTCAAGTGAAAGGAGACCCGGTAGTAGGGTCTCCACGTCGCAGTACAAGAGTGGCTGCTAGAAAAACCCCTTTGAATCGAGCTAAGGATACCCCATCTACAAGCTCAGAAACCATCCCCGAACCGCGAACAGCCCAAAGTCGCTCACAGGATAAAACTAGCGAGATGCCAGGCAGAGGAAAAGCGAAGGTCTTCTTACCTGGGGTTAGCCGAAACTCGTCTCGTAGCGACGAAAATGAGCAGTTGCGTTTGATGCCTCACCAGGACGAACTTCGCTCGAATCATCTCAGTGTCAATGTTCAATCTAGTAAGACAGCTCCAGCTTCGCAATCAAATTTGTCTTTACCCGCATGGAATGTACTTACACCTCCTCCACCAACTTCATCGCCGGACACTCAAACTGATCAACTTCGCTCAGAAGACATCACCCAGGATGGACTGAATGGCTCTCAGGCGGCTAAGGTACATGGTCACAATCGTTAGTAATACGTATTGATCTGACACATTATGCTGCGGTCTCAGGTATTGGTTGAGGCGTCTCAAGAGAATCGGGAAGAAGAAGACGTTGACGCCTCACTACAACCAGATTCGAGTCCAGACGCTGTCACAGGTGATGGAGCTCTTCGTAACTCCAAACTTTTGCTGTCCCAAACACCCAACGACCCCCGAAGCTCCCTTCGTTCAGCGTATCTGCCCTCGCGTAAATCTCCCGGACTCTTTTTGTCTAGCTCTCAACCACCTTCAGTATCTTATCCTTCGCTCCGGTCTTTGACTCAACGAGGGCTCGGGGACCGAATGTCAATATCTTCTGTAGCAACACCCACACCGAGAAAGCTAGCCAATGCATATCCCGACGATGATGATGATGACGACGACGACGACGATACCAGCTCGAGCGATGAGGACAAATCGGTTCCGGCGCATAGGAAAGCTGGATCCACTCTAAAATAGGGAAGGTCGAACAATGCCAAGAGTTGATGGATCAAGGGGACTGATTTTTACTCATGGGTGTTTTGTTAATATTACTGTATGATTATCATGTATAGGGAACAGAATAACTGGTTTGGTAAACTTCAAATAAAATATTGACTGGAATATCCAAATGATAGTAGTCACACAGCGCCACTTCCCACACATGGTTCGACATCTTTTGGAGTCGTGGATGCATTATTATTATTACAATCATTAGGACATGCTTTTTGAGAAACGAGTAGCTCGGCCGTATGTAAAGTTACACCCAAATCTACTCTACCCACCGTATTACCAGATGAAATGCACATTGATGAAACATGAATATAAAGCAGGGAGAAAAAGAGAATATGATTAGAAGAACTTGGTGTAGAGCCTGACGTAAAGCGGTCGTTGACGCAGCCTTGCGCGTTCTTCGTTGAGTTCCTCGGCGGTATCCCAGACTTTTCGGCCAGTGACGAGGTCAATCTCGTGTGCACGCTTGGGTGTCTCGCGCTTCCAAACGAAGCCAGCAATGTAGAAGAAGACGACGACTGGGAACGCCAAGTACGACTTGAAGAAGGCTTCGGGATCCGGTGATCCACCAATTGGGAACAAGGCAATGTAGAACTAGTGTAATAATGCGAAATAAGCGTCAAGTGGAATGAAAGGGGCCGGATAAGCGTACCTGAGCAATGAGGACGAGAACAATAAGGATGAAGCCCGACCAAGAACCTGGGACACCAAGGGCCGCTTGGAAAGGTATCTCGTCCACAGAGTGTCCCTGAACGGCCCAAGCCCTGCGGAATCGAATATGGGCAAGGTTGATGGATGCCCAAGTGAAAAGGGTGGAAAGACCTATAACGGTAGCATGATCAGCTGGAGGACAGCATATTTGTGGCATAAATTACTCACCAGACAAAGCCAAAAGCCAGTCGAAGACGGTTCCACCATTGGAACTCAGAACAACGTAGGCGATCGGGGCGAAGGCGCAAACGAAGACAGTAGCCCACAAAGGTCGTCCGGCTTTGTCGACGTATGCGAAGATTTTCGGAGCATATCCTTGTTCACCAAGTGCATGAAGTGTGCGAGAACCGGCATAAACGGATGAAACACCGATGGACATGATTGCAACCAGAATTGTCACATTGATGAGATGGGCGAGTCCACCGAGTCCAGCGCGTGTCATAACAATGACGAAGGGTGAGTGTCTGGCTCCTGATCCACCCAACAATTCATCATTATAGGGAATGAGGACTAAACAATGTCAATCAGCACCGTATTCTTTGGTATACGTGTGAATGCCCACTTACGTCCGATGAAAATAAGAGACACAATGTAGATGATTGTGATACGCCAGAAAGTCATTTTAATGGCCTTTGGCATCCTCTTGCGGGGGTTGGCAGACTCAGTAGCGGCGATACCAACAACCTCAGTACCAGCGAATGAGAAAGCAGCAGTGACAAATACTCCGCAAACACCCTTAAAGCCATTAGCAAAAGCACCGGGCTATAAAGGAGCCTGGTTAATGTATTAGAAGGATTGAAATGGGAGCAATAACTCACGTTATTCCAGTAACGACCTCCCACGTAGTTGGAGTATTCCCCATCACTGGGTCCCCCTCCACAAACCATGACGAGGGAGATGAAGATGAACAGCACAACAACAAAGAGCTTCAAACAACTGGACCAGAACTCTTCCTGAAAAACCAGATATGTGAGAAAAGGATGAATAGTATCAATGACTTGATATCTCACCTCTCCGAAAGCAATTGTACCGAAAAGCGTAACCACAAAGATAAAGAGCATGAAAACCGTTATCCAAACTGCCGGGTTGATGTCATCTCTCCAGAATTCGACCGTTCCAGCTGCAGCGGTGATTTCCAGAGGTAAAACAACAGCCCATTGTAAAACGTAATTCCAGCCCATTGCAAAACCCCTTTATCAGGAGATCAGCATATTATCACACCACCAAGGGAGGGCAAAGCATACCATGATTTATCCAAGAAACGATTCGACAAGTTATAGAATCCTCCACTAACAGGGTACATGATAGACATTTCACCCATAGCCTGACATGTGTTGAACAACATGAAACCTGTGCCAGATCACAATTTGTCTCAGTACAAGATAGCAATGAAACTGAATGATAACACTAACCCATAAGAATCCATGCAATCAAAACACCAGCAGGGCCACCTGTGGCCAGAGCGCCACCGGTTCCGATAAACAAACCGGTGCCAATTGAGCCACCGACTGCAATCATTTGCAGGTGTCGGTTCTTGAGCTTCTCTGGCAGAAGCGGAACTTCTCGTTCCATATCATGCCTGGGAGGGTGGTGAGTGGCGAACTTCACTTAGAGACGACTAATTACTTACCTGTGCTCATCATGAGTCCTTCCGTTAAGAGTGTCTTCTTTGCGGTACACCGGTCCTGGTGCGCGCTTGAAGGACTCCCCGCTGATCCCAATACGTGTCCATATTGATTCCTTGTCCGGGTCGTACCATACGACGTCCGAGACAGGTTGGACTTGGGTTGATGATGATTGTTCTTTCACGGATGATTTTTCATCAAGCATATTGAAGAAAAAGAGGATTCGAGAAGAGAGGGAAGGCTTGGTATGCACAGAAGCACCACATTGACAGTTTATATAGGTTCTTCTCTACTATGGCACTCCAGTGGGGTCGTGTGGGCGTACGAATCCAGTGAACGCCAGTTACCGGAAACACGACAGTTGGAACCGTGTGATACGCGATCAGGGCCCTCCTAAGCCCAAAACAGGCTTCGATCCTAATTTGGACCCAAATAGTTCCATGTGTCACCCCATCAGCCAGACATCGCCACGCAGAAATCCCCACAAGGTTTACCGGGTCGTTTGTGACCAATAACCGAATGGTTTACCCCTGGGTTGTGTACTTCGCGAGATATCGGCAATTGTTACACAGCTCAAAACGCGACGACGCCAACAAAATTTCTTGTTATATCCTAGTAATCGGTAAGATAGGTATAAACGACAGCGCCAGAGGTCTCGTCATCGAGTATCTTTGCAGGAATTGTCTTAAAAAGGATTGTATTCTAGTATGACGACATGTGGAAGCCTTATCTATTTGGGGTCTGGGGTATTTTGGATCCCTGTGATATTTGTAACCAATATACCTTATCTTTTTCTCTCAGGGACTATCTAGGTTCGACAACTATCACTGGGTGTATAATACAGATGAGGTCTTCGGCATTGTTATGCCAAGGTTGAGCTCCAAAAATAGAGCGATAAACACTCATCTCAGACTCAGAATACATTTTCGACCACTATCTGCTCCTCCCAGACAATTCTCTCCTAAACTCTGCCAAGACTGTCTCAGTAATATTGGAACCTAGATCTCTTTCTTCCACGCTGTCTGTAAAGTCGCCGAGCTTCGGTTTACGAAGCTCCGTAGTGAAGGCCTGCTTAGTACATTGGAGGTGCAATGTGGCACCATATGGACTTGGAGCAACTGCCCATGCAGTAGTAACACCGTACCTTATCAACATCTTTATTATTCTCTCGTAACAGTGGTGCAGTTGTAAAATATCTCCGGAATTCGATCAGGTCGTGTGCTGCGAACCATGCGTGGAACATCGTTTTAGGATATGATGGGAATCTATCGGAGCCCGCACATGCTACCTCCGAGGACCACAAAATGTGGTTGATACCCTGAGTGGTAGTTTGAGAACACAACGCCCCATGTGGTACCAGTATATTTACTGCTTCGAATTGGTGCCAACGAATAGGTAGATCTAAGATCGATGCTTAGTACCAGGGCTGCGTCGCTAAAGAACGGAGTGCCTGGAGAATGACTGCATGGTACCGTGATTAACCTCATAGGAGTGAAGGGGAAGAGTCGGAATCCGAGCTTGTCTTTCACCCTGCCCTGAATCAGCTGTCATCTTTGACACATTGTGGAACGATTGCAAGGCATATTTGATATGCGCATTGAAGAACACCGCACAACGTGCACGATGGGAAATTTGGTGAGATCATCTCCTGTTCATGCTTGGCATAGTCATTGTTCTCAAGCTCGGACCTTGATGAAACGGATGGAAGCAAAGATGCTCGCAGGTGGTTCGCGAAGATGGAAGGCATATGGTCATTGACTACGGACGGGATGCTTGCGCTCTGGAACGATTCCATCGGCGTTGTCGAAACTGTATTGTCGCTGTATCGCAAATTCGGGGGTAATAGATCAGCTGGACGAAGCATCGAGCTAGTTCCATAACCCTAAGTGTACTGCTGCCGCAGCAAAAGGTGTAAGGCTAATCAGCCAAGTGGGCTTCTTCTCTTGAGGAACGTGGTCGACGTATCAACATTCGATGGAACTTCGACAGTATGGGCGCTTGCTGCGAAGGAGATACGAGTTTCATGGAAGTGCGTAGAAAATCGATTT
>WSUA01000176.1:0-12758 GCA_019633455.1 Tulasnella sp. 419 | reverse complement strand
TTGAACACGTTATTGGTGCACGGCAACGAGTAGATACCGAAGTCACAAGCTATTCGGGTTACTTGTGCAATTAGTGTGCCATGGGTCCTTGTAATGATTTAATCCATCCTCCCGCTGAAGTTGCCACATCTGTTGTTTTCCGGCCCGCCCAAGCGCTCTTCTTGCTTCATAAAAAGCGAAATTTAGTGAGTGAGATCTGCGAGTCTTTATTAAGGCCTTTTTGTCGGCAGGGAACGGTCCTGAGCGGACCGGGATGGGATTTGAGAGTCCTGGGGTCTAAATGATGCGGTGTCTGGGGTCCGTGCCTGGGCTTTTTGACTGATAATTTCAGGTCATACGACCCTCTTACAGAAACAACCAACGAATGCGACCTTTGTCGACTTACTCTTCAGCTTACTCGATATCTGATAGTCATGTCCGATCAAGTAAACCAGGCAGAGTCTAGTGCGACTCAGCTACTCAAGGATAGACGATTCAAGCTCTCCAGGTGAGTCCTATATTGTCCATCCGGACCTAGCCATTTCACTGAGGCACCGAAACCACCGTTGCGTCTGCACCGCAGAGCCTGCGATAGATGTCGGTAAGTATCATAGACTACATCACTTAGACATAATTATCAATTGCATTATTTGTATATCTCAAACAGTCGGCGAAGAATCAAGGTAAATAGTGACTGATAGGTTGACTGGCACCGACATCGTTCTTTCGCGCTGACTTCAATATTTGAAACCCACGCTTCAGTGCGACGAAGGCCATCCATGCAAGTCTTGCATTCACGCGTCATCTGATTGTACATTCGAGGAGATTGGTAAAAAAACAGTTCCTCACAAGTCCAGGTGCGTTCTCCATGAGATTTCATTTCGTCGACCACGCTGATAATGTCGTAATTACAGGCGATCAACACTTGAAGACCGTATGCAACAGCTTGAGAGCCTCATACATGCTCTACCCTCTTCATTGTTCAGCACTGGTTTACCACCTGAACTCAATAGCTTGCCTCCGACTGCTCCCGGTGTACCTCCTTCAAACGGACCTCAAGGCGTGCCCCCTCCTTCTTTGGCGACAAGAACCCTCGTAAACCCTTCTAGATATTTTCATCATCCTAATTCACCCCTATCTGGGTCACCGGCCGACTTTGGCTCAGGGGACCCGAATATTCCCGGAGACTCCCTTCCTCTCGCCCTATCATCTTCCTACCTCTATCTTGACGATCAAGGATCAACGCGATGGCAAGGAGAGATGTCTGGATTTCCACTATTGGATCTTCTGCTCGAGAAGGAAACTACTAAAGCATCTAGTAAACGTAGTGAATCACCCGAGAGTTCTACCCACGGCAAATCTTCTCCTGCAGGTGGAGGAGGATCGGTGATAGATGATGATGGTAGAGGTTCAGTACCTCCTGAAAATTGGTTCCCAGACAGAAAACCGACTAAAGCGTCTGTAAAGCCGGAGGCCATCTGGAAACTCGTTACCAGCGGTGTGGAACCCGACTTGATGGACAGGTAAGCAAAAGATCCACATTACTACGTCATGGAAGGCCTAACCTGATCGTCCCTTGGAGTCTTGTCAAATGTTTCCTGTCAACGACTTTCTACTTGATGCCATTCATCCATGTCCCCACTTTTCTCGCGGATTATGCCGACCCAGAAAAGTGGGACACAGGATTCGCATCGTTCATTATCGCTATTTGTTGCCTAACTTCGCGCCATGTTGACGGTGAGTTAGGAGATATGTTTACATGGCCCCCGACATGACTGAATAGCAATTTTTGTACAGATATACGTGTCAGAGCTGAACCTCATGATCCATTTTCCTCTGGTTCTCATTGGTTTGCTCTGTTTACGCGTCTGCGCGCCCTTCCAGGTGCCGATCGCCCAACATTATATACGGTCCAAGCAGTACTTGTTGCTGCCGTTTATGCGATTGGCTTAGGAAAGCTTTCCAAAGGATTGGCGTTACTCTCCGAAGCGGTCACGCTTTGCATTGATGCTGGGCTGCATCGATCGGTAGCAGCATATGACTACTTCGACCCTATCGAGACTGAAGTCAGGAAGCGGACATTCTGGTCAGGTCAGTATGGTTTTAAGTCGCTATTTCATTGTCGCTAATGTAGCTGCCGATAGTCTACGCATGGGATAAGCAGGCGGCTGCGTATTTCGGACGACCTCCGATGATCCGATTACGCGATTGCGACGTGCCCGAACCTGAACAGGTGGATGACGAATACATCACCAAGGACGGCATTGGCGTCCAGCCTGCCGGTGTTACGTCTCTCATGAGTGCCTTCGTCAACACCAACAGATTGTATATTATTGTTGAAGGTGTTTTGGATGTCCATCCTGTCTCAGATTTTTCGTCCCCTGCCATGTCATTCCTTGCAAGGGCATCCTCTACGTTATCGGGATTCCGGCAAAGCAAAGACTTGCGGGAGGCGGAATCACTGCTTAACTATTGGTGTGAAAGTTTGCCTGCATACTGGGCTGTCACAGCGGAGACCATGAGTAGCAAGGATGTCGTGCGGATAACTCAAGCCGAGCGCTTGCACTGTGAGTGATTCTTGCACGCCCGTGAAACCACGGTCGTCTAATCGCCTCAAAACTTGAAACAGGTCTTGAGCACTTCATCCGAATGCTTATATACCGTTACCGATTCTCAATCCATATGAGCAATCCATCTCTCGCTAACGATGAGGGTAAAGAAGTGGCTATGAGAATGGCACAAAGGAGCGCGTTGCAGATCATCGCAAAGCATCTTGAAATCAGCTCATTAGGCTTGATGACATATTGTAAGCCGGTTACAGTTCTTTTTCAATGTCTGAGGCTGACCATACGCTAATCTGTAGATGGGGTAAGACCTGCGAATAATCTTCTTTTGGTGCCTGACACTCACGCTTATCCATGTAGCTCTTCGTGATCCATCAGCTTACGCAAGCCGGGCGATCGCTGATTGCTGTGCTTCTAGAATGCAAGAACGATGATTCGTTAGTTTCCTCATCTCTAGAGGCACTCAAGGCCTGCGTTGGTCTTCTTCGCCGGTTCAGTGGTAGATATGTGTGCGGCCTTCGATCAGCCGATTTGCTGGAAGAAATCTGTCGCTGTAAGTACATCATGTGATCTTCTGCAGGCGTCTGTCTAACAATGCACAACAGTGAGCCAAATTCCGTTGGAAATTCTCGAACAACCGGCATTCACGTCGATGAGGCCCGCATGGCTTCGGCCTGTACGAAAACGACTAACGTCCAGAGCTGGTACATCATCGGAGTTCGGACTTTCGCCTCCACCCTCGGCATCCGCGCTGACAGAACACAATGTTGTCATGCAAGATGCTTATCCATCTTCTGTCTCGTCTCCTCCACAGCCTCCTCTACACACCAATGGGATGGCTAACTCCGTCATTCCTCAATCGTTCAATCCTCACTTCCTGTCATCTCAAGGCGGTTTAATGGAACCGTTGATGGCTGGTCAAATGGAACCACTGTCCGCTGACATGTTTGCCCACGAAGAGATCTCTGGCTTTTCCGCTAACGACCTGCTAGCGTTACTCGGTGGGAATGCAAATGGGGCTCCACAAAACAACATCAACTTTGGTACTTCCTTGCTAGAACCACCTACTCCATTAGGATTTGGTATGGAGATGGGTATGACCATGACGATGCCGCTGGGTGGGCGTACAGCTACCTCTGCAATGCTTTCTCCAGGCATGTAAATGTCGATACCATTGCTTTATTTCATCTGTGATAGTTTTTTGTACTACTTATTCACTTCTGTGGCAACTCATTCTGTAAAACAGGACCTTTATATGAATGGCACATAGTCTTCAATTCATAAAGAGAATCGACAGCGAACGAAACCTACTACACCAGATCTAATTAATAACAAAGAATGAACGTGCGAATCAACCAGTGTCCGAGCTATACCATTAAATATTAACAAAGGATCACAAAAGATGAAGGGATGCGAATGTGCAAAGTTCTGAAGAAAAACGATTGATCACCGCCGATCTGGGTCATAATGCTCATCCTCCCACTCATTTGCGGTCACAAAGGTCTTATCGGAAGCTCGCGAATGTGCAGTGTCGTCACGGACATGCAAAGAAGAGGTTTGAGATCGGGAGCCCGTTGGATCTGGTGAAGGAATATCGGAAGGAGAGTAGTAAGACATCCGATTTGGATGTAATCCTGACGGTCCTGAGGATGGGTGATTTGAGGAAGTAACGTGGAGAGGTCCCGTGGAGTCATTGAGTCTCATCTCTGGAGGTGTATGAACGCCACGCTGGCTGTTCTCGGGGATATCAGAGGGTGATGTGCGTTCCGTCTGGCGATATGGGCCGCGATTATCCAACTCAACATCGTTCTCAGAGGTATTGCGACTCCGGGTGAAGAAGGATCTATTTTCCGAGTGAACTTTTCGATGGCCGATACCCAAACGATCCTTGAGGTCTCCCATGACCCACATCTCTCGGACGATATGCTTGTCGAGAGGAATATATGCTTGCTGAGCGAATTTCAAGATGAAACGAGGGGCTAGGATGCGAGTTAGCTTGATGTCGGAGAGTTGGAAAATTTTCTTACCAATCGCAACTGTGATGCAGAGGAATACCATAGCCCAGAAGTCCACTGTTCCCATGAGATTCTGGAATTCGTCGATAAAGTCGATGCTCTCAAAGGAGGAGTATAGGGCAATCCAGATTATGAGGAAGATATTTGACCCGATGGTAACGAACCACATGATCCAGGTCCAGCTATTGGGGGTTAAGGGTCAATATTATGCGGGTGACGACATTGGGCCTCGAACACATACTAAGAAGTATTCAGGCCAACGTAGAGGTTAGCGGTCCAAATAGCGGCAACGGATGCGGTAGTACCGAAGTCTGCCAGAGAGTCAAGTGTTCTGCCATTCCACGACATGACATAACCACTACTCCACACCGCGAATGGAATGAAGAATACGACAGCGGACTGGTAGAAACCATCGAACATGTAAAGCCAGAACATCGTTTTGGTGTACTCTAAGCCGAGAATACCGCGCTTGTAAAGTTGAGGGTACGCGAGTGAAGCTTTGGCATTGATATCCTGATCGAATGCTGGAAGTAACTCGTGAGAACCATGAACCAATCAAGGGCGATACATCTCTTACCTCCCATGACAATAACGGGCAATGCTGTGAATGCAAGATTGAACAAGATGATGAACGTATATTGATACAAATAAGTAGCATCGAAGCTATACCAGAAGCGGTATTAGATCGTCTCAAGTATAGATCAACTGTAAACTTACCTGTTCCAGAAAAGATACCAGAACATGGCAAAAGTCCAGATCACGTTCTAAAGCAGATTGCACGTGAGTAACCAACGCTTATCCATGCTGAACAATTGCGTTACCTTGTAGAAGAAGTTACCGTGCATATCGGCGACACGTTGATAAGACCAGCGACCGTGCACCAACAGAAGTTTGGTAAGGAACCGGAATTGTCCGAAAGCATAATCTGCAGACATGGCTGCCTGAGATCCTTCCAATCCGATTAACCCGCACCCAATATTGGCTTCCTGGATCATGGCGACATCATTGGCACCATCACCAATTGACAAAGTCATGGCGTTTCTGCCTTCCTTGACCTGAAAAATAATTGTAAGTACTAGACACGCATTGATCATCTGACCAATACTAACCAATTTGACAGTCAGCGCCTTCTGAGCAGGTGATACACGACAACAGACCACCGTGTCACATTGTGTCCCAAGGTTCAAGAACATCTCCTTCAGTGTTGGATCAAGCGCATACCGAAGAGTATCTCCGTCGATAACAACGGCGAATGACCTCTTGGTATTAGCAGGGACGTTGAGCTCTTGACGTGCGAGCTCATCTCGTGTCGGTGGACCTAGAATCGATGCAATTTTATTGATACCTGCCTCGACTTGAGCCCTTGCTGCGTCCATGGAATCAGCAGAGAGGATCATAATTTCCATGTCGTTCTTCAGCAAGTTACAACTGAACCCTTTGAGAGAAAAATATTCAGCCAACCTGTTTCGACTGCTAAAAAAAAACCATTGCTTACCAATTTCAATTGCGGTTTGGAGTTTGTCACCTGAATACCAAGAAATATCAGTAAACCGTGTCAATTGGAAATTGGGTCACACTAACCAGTCAAGATCCATAACTTGATTCCTGCCTTGTGCAACAAGTCGATTGCTTCAGGAACTCCTTCTTGCAGCTTATCCTCCAAAGCAGTCGCTCCCAATATGTACAAGGAGTGTTCCACCAGTTCTGAAGCTTTCTCGATTTCTTCATCTCTATCTGCGACGGCAGCTGCAGCGGCATCATATTGTCGAGACCAGTCAAAATACTCCTGCTCCGTGAGATAGCGATAAGCGATGCACAATGTTCGTAATCCACCGTTGGCAAACTTCTCCATATCTCTGGATGTTGCTGCCTTCAATTCTTGGTCATGGTCTGCAGCGAGTCGAGCGTAGATGACACTGTCGGCTCCCTTGCAGTATAGAACGATCTTCCCTTCTGGATTCCTAACGACGACACTCATTCGCTTTCGCGTTGAGTTGAATTCCAGAACCTTCAAAGGAATGTAACGTTCTGCCTGACCCATGACCTCGATATCGATGGCAGCATTGTTGCGGTGGACGAAAGGGAATCCGACATCTCTTGCTGCTGCTACCAGAGCAGCTTCATCAGGTGATTCCGCCTTGTAATCCACCGTGAAAGGTTTCTCCTGAGGTTCCGGTTTATCTGGAAGGACAGAATGGCAGACCGAGAGAGCTCGGAAGAATGATATGATATTGCCTCTTTGTGGTTTTGAGCGATCAGCGAGGTCGTCCGCGAGCTGAGGAGAGATAAGAGTTAATCTCTCTGGTCGGAGGTAACGATTTTTGAATGTCCTGGACATCTTCTGGATCATTGTCTCCTTGAGCTGTTCGAGCTGTTTGGCCTGCTCAACAGGAGACAGGATATCCGTCCTTCCTTCACGTTTCGCTTGACCCCTCATCGCTTCCGTGACTCCTTCACCATAAATGACGCCATTGATGGAACACTTCTGGAACTCCATGATGTTTTGAGTCAGCGTTCCAGTTTTGTCCGAGAATATGTATTCGATCTGGCCTAGATCGTCGGAAATATTCCATGTCTTGGGTACGCAACACGTATCGTATGGTTCATAGTACATGTCGACATCTTGGTTGATGAAGTAGGCTTGGATCGTCTTGACGATTTCGATAGAGATGTATAACGCGATGGGGACGATGTTCTGGAAAGCAATCAGGCAGGAACTGTGATGGAGCAGGGTTATAAGCAACTGCATCGTTTTGGAAAGTGCAAATTACTTACACTGCAGTCACAACAGCATTCAATGCATTTGAATCCGTCACACCAGCATCCTTCTCATAAACCTGTCTACTTGTCCCCGCTTTACCATTGTAGTAACCATTGACAATTCCAGTGACAATGGTCATGACGACCAAGAGGATGAAGTTAGTGATGACATTGAAGTTTGTCTCCTTCTCAATCTTGCTTCGCTTGGATGGGGTATCACCACCATTCAACATAATCTTCGTATCTTGACCAGTGAAGACGACAAGTCCAATGATCCATTGCGTGTTCCGAACTGCACATCCTCTGAGGAGCAATTCATTGATGGTGACCGGTTCTACTTTGTCCCTCCCAGAATCACTGCCGGACTCATCACCATCGGTATTACGGACTCGATAGCGAAGGACACCGCTGTAGGTGTAGAGATTTGCATGAGGAGGTTCAGAGTCCAACACGAAAGATGCGTGTTCCAAGTCCTCGTCGGATGTGATGCTCGACGTGGCCTTTAGCGATCGCCGAGGTTTGAGGTTGGTTTCTCCGTCAAGATTCTTGGTCTCAACGTAACACAATCCATCTGCGTCCGAGGTTGATAATACCACAATATCCGCTGGAATTTGGTCGTTGTCTCTCAGGAGGACGATATCGCCGACGCCAAGCTTTTTCCACAGCGTGCGTTCCCAATGAGCTGTTCCCGACGTCCGCTTCTGCCAATCTACCACGCCAGCAGATACTCCGGTTCTATTGGACATTGCCCATGATGACGTGGACGATGCGAATGTCTGGTTGTAATTCGGTTGCTCCAGGGAGGCAGCCTGAATTGCGGAAGCACTCGTGCCAAGGGAATCATACGCAGCTGGTGGATAGCTATGATCATGTGATGACCGTGAAGCGACCGATTGGATATCCTCCAAGCTTCGCGGCCGACCTATTGCACCGGGCTCGCTAGCAGAGTCGTTGTTCGGTATGGGTTGATCATTGGCCGACATCCCCTCCTTCACAAGAACGAAGTTCTTGCCCTCCGAAGCCTCCTTTTCCCTCAATTTCCTAACACCCTTTGAAACCTTATCCGGTCGCTCTCCTATGCCCAAAAGCTTTTCGAACCACATTCGGGGATCTGAGAGCTGATTAACGTTTCGCCAACCGCCAAGCTTCGTAGCGGCGGAGTTATTGACTTCATCATCCAACTGGGCACGACGGTAATCTTCGACCCCGTCTTTGACTGCCGTTGCACCAACAATGACCACAAGGGGTAGCATTGCAACCTGGGGTGCGGCTGCACCAAAAATGGGCCAAACTAGGAGGAGAAAGGGAGGCGTGAGCCACAGGGTCTTACTAAAACAGACAGGAGGCGGCCGAAAACAAAATATTTCTTTACCTTGTATGATGACGAGAATCAAAAAGAACATGTTGGCGACTCTGTAAGGATGGGTTGGATGTGAGCGATGAGCCGTCATCATAGCGATCGTGACAGATCAGCCCTGTCACGTCAATAGCACATACCGTCTAAACTGTTCATAGAGATTCTTGGGCAGAAAAGTGATGATAGAGTATTCTAGAGAGAGGATTAAGGGTTAGGAAATACTCCCAGTTTGTTACATTGCATTGTCAAAAAAAGACTCACTGGTGGTCTTGACCTTGTTGCGATAGTATGTGACAATAGGGTCGCCATTGGGCCTACGCTCGTCAGGAGGAAGAGGACAGTTTACGTATATGTTTCTCCTACGACCGGGCTTGAGTTGCTTGAGGGAAGAAGCACCCTGAGGCTCTGTAGGCTGTGGGAGATCGTGGTCGGGGGGTGGTGGTTCGGCAGCGGCGGCCTTGGACTTGAATAGCCCCTTTGCATGCCACTTCCTGGTCTTTCTCCTCCTTGCAGTCCTTCTGTTCTCTGTCCTGATAGATTCTGCTAGTGTGGAGTGAGCAGTCCGTACGGTGCGAAGACGAAGGTCATCATCGATGTCGTTGTCTTGATCCTCTTCGTCATGTAGATGCGACCGTTTGAAGAGGGACGGCATCGTGGCAGATTTACGAAAGGTTCACCTTTCCAATGAAACCAGTTTAAAACAATATTTTGCCCAAGATGCCGGAGTGACGGTTGGCGGAGCCCGGGTGGGTAAAATAGAACGAGATTGTCGTTGGTCAGATTAGAGATCGCGTCGGCGTTTAACGCTGACGTGCAAACACGGTCTACCGAACGCCCTTATATGTAATCTCTCTTGGCGCAGCGCACTGAAACAAAAGGGGTTCTACTTGCTACATCAGCTCGGATTACTAAAACAATTAGCTCGCTATATTCTACATTTCGCAGTAAGGTATCGTCCATCCTAAGGGAGTGTTGCGCTGCGAGGTTACGTATTCCCATCCCCGCGCAGCCTAATCAATATTTCATAATGCAAGCCCGGACGATCGTATCCATTTCACTATTGAGCCTCTCCCGTCCTGCTTACGCGTTTTCTCCGTCTCCAGAAAGGCACGCCAGTCACTCGGCATCTCTTCATCGTCAACATCCCATCCCATCAATTCGATCACCTTCACCTGTGTTCCCTGTGCCATTTCCGCCAAAATACTCAGAGTTGGTACCTGGCGATGCTGCAGCGTCAACTTGGAAACCGTTGACTCGTCCAGCATGCTTGGCATCATCCCATCCGTTGCACTGGTAATATTTTGACCGCGCAGAACTTCGAGAACTACCTGCCAGTTCTCGGCGTGGCACCAGAAAGTCACTGCGGATGGCAGTAACTGCAGGTAGGCGCCTCCGGATATTATAAGATGTCGACATCGTGTCATCAATTTTAGTGATGCAAGATGAGCTCCCAGCAGATCCCTCCAAAACAAGCGATGTTGGCGTTCTGCAACCTCCATTGAATCATCCCATGTAAGTCGCAGAGTCTCTGCTTCTACATCAACGATCAACTGATATAGCGGTATGCAGAGGCTCGCGTAATGCTGTATGCGCGAGGCGTAACTGTCTGATGCTGGTGGTTCCAACTTCTTGGCCAATTCTTGTCGAGCATTGCTCATGTCGTGATGGAATTCGTGAACGCGAAGTCGAGTCCCTCCTTGGAAGTAAACCCGATCAGGTATCCAATGAATGCGAAGGGTTTGGAGGTATCCGGCTATGTGGTAAAGTTTACCGGCAGGACCCAGGAGGGTCTCATGTTGCACCATACTCTTGATTGTCACATCCGTATAAAGGTGCGGCTCAACCCACGACTTCCACGTCGAGTTGACCATCGATAGACTCAACGCCACTCGATGAATCAGACTTCCGTCTGAGGTGTCATGAATTGCTAATTTAACAATGAGCAACTGCAATTCTGGAGGGAGTAACGGATTCCATGAAAGATTGTCCAGCTGCTTTCCTGGAAACATGGAAACATGTCTACAAAGACGGACATCACGTCAACACCAAAATTTCACCAGCAGTCATGATTGACTCACCTCTGCCTACGATTTCTCCATGCCGCAGCCGAATAGTTGAATAGCTCATTCTCCTGATTGTTACAACGATCATCGGAATTGCCTGTCAATCTGTATCACATTTGTAAGGTAAAAATGTTGTTAGAGTTCGACGCAATGATTTATCTCAACTCGTCGGAACGATCACTCACGCATCGAGTTTGTCCCTGAATGCCCTAGCGTATGCATGTGGCCTGCTTCGGTAAGAATGCTGGTATGTCGGATGCCGCAGTAACAGTGCTCGGGCGATCTCCTCACAGCATAAGTCGCGGTGTCTCGCAAATTGTGCCTTTTGATAACGATTTTGTGGAGTACACGGATTAAAGTTGCCCATGCGCCAACGAGAATTGGCCTCCATGGCCGAGAGTAAAGAAGCCAGAAGCTCGGGGTCTTCATCCCATCTAAAGATACAATAAGAAGAGAGTACAGCAAGAATAGTATGGTTGACACATACGGAATGAACGCAGGTTTCACGTTGAGATTGGGTCTCGAGGAAGATGAGGTGGGTGGTGGATGATTTCGGGGGGATCGCCTGGCGAATGTGCCCGCCGGTGGGATGACTGCTGACCGACTTCCAACCATTGGGAATGATTATTCGCAGATACAATGCTTGGACAGCGCTTCGTGACAGCAACGCTCGCGGTCGTCGCAGTTGACTTCAAAACGGGTCTGGTTCTCGCTGTTTGTCTAGTTCCTGATCATGGTCGATGACAAAGCAGTCGGAACTTTTTACGCTTATGATATTTCCATTTTTGTAGAATCTGCCCCAGTCTTTCCCCCCGACAAGACATCTCCGATTTCCTTTTTCAAGAATGCAAACACATCATTCGCACCCTTTTCTGCGAGTTCCAGCGCTTGTGTATACTGAAATTACTAGTGTTAGTTATCATCTCACAATAGTGGAGATCACCGACCTCGTCTTCATTGTGTAAGCCTTCGCTCTGTACCCAGATAACTTCTGGAGTCTCTGTTGCTCCATAAAGCATCGCACAGATTACATAACCCTCCTCGTACTCTCCTTCCTCGGGATCGAGTGCCAACGGTCCACCATCAGCTCTTGTCGCCATTCCTTGTGGAATCTTCCCAACTGCTGCAGCGCAGAGAATGCCTCTGAGGGGCACGGAAGCCGCGTTTAATAGGGCTAGGGATGTGGCATTTATGGATGCGGCAAGGAGGGCTGGACTCATTCCCCTGCTCTCGGTTGCAACCAAGTCTTCTCTTTTGTTCCATTGAGGTGTGGCGGTGGTGGAATTCGCTTGAATGACTACTTGTACCAGGGTGCGCGGGTGATGTGAAAGAATCAGCACCTGTTCCAATATATCACGAATATCCCTTGAATATCGTTTCTCCGCAGTCGCTAACAAGTAGATTAGTCGGTTAAATCGTGGCATGGCGAAATATCAAGTAGTTGACGACTAACCTGCAACCCCGGCTAGTGACCTCATGCTTACTTCCAAAGTAGCCTTGGAAGGCAACTCGGCATTCAAGCGGACCTAGGAGTCAAGTTAGAGTTGGCATAGCAATATTTGAATCGCCAAACCTCTATGGGTCCTGAAACAGACGTCACACATCTTGTCTTCCCTGGATCATCTTGGTCAAGTCAAATACCTTGAAATTCCTTGTAGAAGCTTACCGAAGCAAAATTTGGCACTTCCATCTACGCGCGAGAGCCCTCCCCATTCCATCTCCATTCTTCTTAGTTCATCATATCTGCGTTTTTGTCGCTCGATGGGCCGTACAGTCGCCATTGATGGAAATGGGAATAATCAAGTGAAACAATTCGATCGACAAACAGCGTCAGATTGCTTCAATTGAACCGTGAGATGGTGATTAAGGAGCTGCGATACGTGTGGTAATTATTTCCCCTGAAATTTTGATCCAAGTCTAAATCCACCCGTCAATGATTTCATACATACTACTAGTACCGATTTCTCGACCTAGTACTACACTGCAGGACGCCTTCTCGCCATTGTTCGCTATACTGCGC
>WSUA01000175.1:0-36041 GCA_019633455.1 Tulasnella sp. 419 | reverse complement strand
AACTTGACGCAATATTGACAGCTAGTCCAGGAAATCAGTCCGTCAATCTATGGGTCCTTGACGTGAAGGGTGGGAAATAACCCTTCATTGTGGTAGACCTGCTGAACCCTGGAGAGTTTATCGGTGTCGGTAAAATAGTATCACCCTTTTTTTTCGTCGAGTCGGAACGAGAGAGAAAGTGATTGCGGTGTCGGTTTTAATGTGGAAAGGGCAGATCAACGAAATTTCCACCCAAACTACGAAATTTGGTCCTGCTTCCGCCGATTGACAAAAGCCTTGCTCGACAAAACTTGTGATGGGATCGAGAGGTGGTGAGTACATTGTGGCATTTTGGGTATTTGAAATGTTCTAATCATATCTGGCTTTGATGTCAATCCAGTTGGAGCATCTTTTGGTGAAACCTAGGTCCGGAATCTGAAGCAAGAAGCCGAGTCGTCCAATCCCACAATCCCATCAACATCGTCAACCTATTCGTTTTGCCCCACTAACCACACTACCCTTTTGTGCCTTTTGTTAACCGGATGTTCCCCAGATTGTCGACACATCGATGCGGCACGTGTGTAAATCCCGAAACTCACAAAAAAGCGTCAGCTTGGTCGCTTTAACCCTAAACCTCAACCCGCCGCCGCCGCCGCCGCCGAAATTTTCACTTCATAGCACACCCGAAACAACAGATGGGAGCTTAGCTGGAGGACCACTATCCATGTCTCCTTTGTTTCACATTTTGCGTTCGCCATGAAAAAACCTGACAAAGACCTTTTGTTGGTAGAGGACCTTGGGCCGTGGTCGGCACATTCGACATTCCTGGCTCGTACCCTCTGAGCCTGCTCATGCTGTTTCTTATCACTAGATTTGATACGTACCTTTACCCCGTAATCCACTTTGGAAAATCTGCAGTTCTTAAGCTTCGATTATGAGGTGATTGGATAGGCTAAAACACGATCAAGTGAGAGAGGAAAAAGAAAGCAGAACGATGATACCTCCAAAACGTCAGGCAAACATATGCATAATTCTTAGCAAGAAACTACGTATGCAAGATTAGATATCGGAGATTACTCTTGTCTCGGATCGGTATATGTTCACTTGGTATTATGTAACTCTGATGGCTCAAAGATATGATATCTGAGCACAACTCTGAGCACAACGTTCTCAGAATGAAATCGGGATTGAGTTCACTGAATGTATATTAACCTATGGAATCGTCACTAGCACTTCTATAAATCGCGAAACCAGACGGGTGGGACATGAAATACCCCTCATCAAGTTTTGCTTTGGCAACGAAAGAAAAAAAACGAGAGATTAGCTATGGATGAGGCAGTATGAAGGCGATGAAGAGATATATCCCATAAGAGCATGTCCATCATGATGATGTAGAAACGTCGAAGGTAGAGTGTTGGTGTACAACAGTGGATAAACGAAACAACGTATAGGCGATATGAGGAGAACCAGTCAACATCCGGTTTAACTTACGCACTACAGACGGTAGCATGATAAAGATCGTGGGGAGGATCTCGAGCCCCAGTGGGTAGATCGATGTTCGAACAACGTCCTCAATAACTGCCTAAATGGGTAGGGCGGGTGCAAAACGGATATCCCATATATATCCAGGTAGATGAAAAATCACGGTGTACTATTCAATAGAAGAGAGATCTGTGTAGATAAGAAGACAGGTGAGGTTTTCGTTCTCTCCACGATACAACACCACTGTACGCACTTCATCAACAAAGGTGAGCGACATCTGGTAGCCAACGCCACCGTGCCTCAAAACGCTGGACAGGGGCAGAATTCGAACTTTGTGATATCCAAGAGGTGTTCGGGAGTTTCCAGTCCATGTCATGGAGGTCTGGCAAGAGTTAAGTCTCGGAGTGGACGATTCGCCTCGTGTTGGTAACGTGTGCTGCAGGGAGTATGAGGTTATAAACGAGCGATGCTGGGCATGCCCCCTGCAATATAACAGGTCGTTTCTGTGCGCCCAAGGCTATCATCTCTATGAAGGGCGTCAGAGTGGCGAACTCGAGGTCCAAACCCGCATATGATGCCTCCTCACACAACACGCCATCGAGTTGGAGGTCTTGGCAGATGTACACCCCGACGGTATTTTATGACAGAAATCGCATCGGATGTTATGTGAGTGTTAATGATAAGCGTTATTTTCCTTACTGATAAACCAGTGTGTTGATGGTTCAGTGGGTAGAGGGGTATCGTCTTGGAGAGGCGAGTCGCCTAAAATGCCCTGGCTTGCGCCCAAACGAGAAGGAGAGGAGAGCATCGAGGATGCTAGGATTGGAATAGCGTGAGGGCCATGGCACAAGGGTATGGGTCAGCTCGATCATGAAAACCGGCCGGGGGCCGTGTCTCTTCAAAGGGCGTTTTATACGTCATGAAGGACCATCTTGTGATGCTTTGGAATGCTTTTGACTCACCCCCACCCTTCGAAGGTTTGGTTCAATTTCAAAAGTGCCCAAGTAATAGGCCAATGCGGTTGTGAGTGAGTAGTGTCCCAGAACTTCATCGCTTCATGGCCTGACCCTACTCCGGGTTTTGATAGCCTTCTTACCCAAAAATTGTCTTGCTGGAATTGATCCCGATAGCGATCTCATTGATGAGCAGTTAAGAGAGGCCAACTTGGTAAGAGTACTACTATGTCGAGAGCTCTTGAGAAAAACTGAGATGACTAATGTGTAGAATCAATGCATCGCAAGGCCACGTCATACTTTCACCACGCCCACCTTTGTATCAAATGCCTACTCCAAGAACATATTTGAAGGCCTCTTCAAAAGCACATACTAGGTGTCAGCACAAAATCCTCGTCGTGTCAAGTCTTTTCATTACCTGACAACCCGGTAACTACGGCCTTGATCACTCGCCGAGCTTCCGATGTGGGCGCCATCCGGCTCCGTGTTCTCTTGGACCAAGAAGTTGGAGAACGATGTTTGGTTGCGATGCGACGGGTTGACAGTCCATCAGAGACTATAATATGGGTATCGCTTGTGGTCGGTCAACTTCATGACGCGACTCATTGCATCCCTTTCAAACATCTGTGATGAGTTGCAGATTCGGAAGGAGGCCTTTACTTACATCAACGACTCCACCCACTTCACTTTCCGACCCGAGTATAGTTTCGGTTCACTACGCCGAGATCCGAACGGTGCTATACAGTTGTTCGTCATCAACCATCAACGCTACAAGCACCTCAGCACCGGAGGACACTTCAGGCCCACAATTTTCATGAATCTCTTCTCTCCGTATCTGGAATCAAAAGGGCATTCAAGCTGAATGGAGTAATAGGCCTCGGGTCGGAAAATAATCGGCGGTCGCTAACAAGCAACTATAAGAAGGCTGAAAGCAAAGTTCCAGTGGAAGTAGGAGGATCAAGTCAGTCCTCAAAGTGAATATTCTCCATGGTGAAGGAAGACGAGGTCTCTGGGATGCCTTTTCACCGGCCTTTCGCTTCATCCGTCCTTCAGGGTCCAGGAAAATCAACTCGCCGGATTTGGGTTCCGACTAATATCAAGCGATTATCTGCTTCGTCAGCACCTGCACGAGGCTCGCGGAGCGGATTGTAGAAGAAGTCGTAAAGCTGATATCCTTGAGACTTCCAGTTACTGGTGAGTTATAATCTGCTTTTGTGGATATTTTAGTGATCTTGCCGGAAACGAAATGCTAAGCTAACTTGCTTTTTGATCGATTTCTTCATCACTCATTTTAACTTTCGAACCTCGTGTCCATCTTGATCTTTGCCCGTCGTCATCCCCAACCGCAGCAACTCCGACGAATTTGCTCAAGATGAATACTACCGCCGCTATCGTGCAACACGATGACACGCTGGCTTCTCTCGACAAGAAAGGTAGTTACTTACTTTATATGGATTTAGGGCAGGAAGCTCACTATTTTGATGCCTTCTTCCGACTAGCAGACCGTCAAATCATGCTCCTCGTATCTTTGACAGTCGCTGCTATACTGTTTCTGCTGTTCAGATTGCGGAAGAAGATGCAGATCAGCCCCAATTTCCTCCCACCCAACATGACACAACTCCAAGCAATTCAGGTGGCAACCAGACATCTCGACGTTTACTTTGGATTAGGCCAATGGGCGACCTTCTTCGCTTGGGTTCAAGCCATCCTCTACTTTCACCAGCTACAAGTTCATCTTGATCTCGAGTTGGGGACCAGTATCAGTGAGCACTTCGGGCTTTCCGGCCAATCATCCATCATATGCTGATTATCTCCCCTCCTTAGCCGATTTCCCTCAAAACAGAAATCCGGATCCTATTGTCTTTGTGGTTCCACTGGTGCGGTCACGGCACGGTGCAGAAGTCCCTCTTGAGCAGCTTCCAGCTAGTCAAGAGGTTGTTTGATCAGTTGTGTGAGGCTTTTGGGCGGAAATCATCGTTACTCCGATCCATTAACCAAGGCTAATTTTCCACAGGATGATGAATCAATCTCATTAAATGACATGTGATATGGACACAAATCTACTTTTTCTTGCCTTACGAGCCATGTTACCTTCTACGGAATGCAAATATACTAGGTCTTGTATATCCTCAGCCACCCCTGGGGATATCCAAACCTTGCATTTTTTTTAAATTCTGATCTGGTGGAGTACCAGCTCGTCTTCCTTGGTGTGATGAGTTATTGACAACATATACTTCGTCCGAGCCATCCGAGGGCTTGATGTTCCGGTGGGTTTTGTCGTCAGCCTCATCAAGTTAATCCGGTCCAATCAGCGACTAGGATCTTCCCCTACACCTCTGGATCGTTGAAAATTTGTTCTAGTATCGGCGGGTGACAGGATCGCTTTCATGTGGGGTTGGTTGGCAACCAGGAAAACGGGTACCCGATGATCTAGACATATCATCTCCAAACCTCTGTTTTGGCCAAAAAGATGCAACGGGCTCGTCATTGAACCCTGGATAGCTTATCGGTTAACCGTAAGGTACCCTTTTCGCTCAAGTGAGACCAAAGAGCCATACAACGAAAGATTTGGTATCAGCGAGGAAGGGGGCGCGGATAAACAGCGGGAAACGGTGCTTTTTGGCCTCGCCTCTGCCGATTCTAGAGAGGCTACCCATGATATGGTCGAATTTGTGAGTGAATTTTGCGTCCTAAATTGTTCACAACCAGTACGACGACCTCATTTCAGTGTCTAATTCAGTTCTAGCACGACTCCACGACGTTTCGTAAACACCACTTCCGCCTTTCGCGATGAGGCTGGGCCAGTAATCGAAGCGTCTAGCCACTGTACACAATCGTCAACTCACCTTTGGATTCCGTATCGGCGATGGATTACTTTTGCGGAGATCGGGAGGTCACAAAGCGATGAAAATTGTTGTATTCAATTGGTCCAACCCTAGACCTCCGCCATCTCCACTGAGATTTTCGTCGCGAAACCGACCTGGATGGTAGAACGTAGCAAGCTATCTAGGGCAGAAAAGCGTACTTCTCGGACCGACATATGCAAACAAACCAAAGCGCGAGGGAGGGACGGAGGCAAATGCGGTATCTGTGGAAATGGAGTATGACACCACATTATTTAGCGTTGGTAACTGATTGGCGTCACGGTTGTTCAATGACTGTATACTAGTTGGTGAGTGATTGGTCCTAACATATGACCACGCAACCATACAAGATTCTTGTATCGGCAGCTCGGGCAGCAAGCAGATTACGCATTTAATTCCCATTGTGCGAGAATACACTTAGTGGGCGTTTACGCATTATACACAAGGCGGTGCGGAAATCGATCGTGTCATGGGCAGTTTCGACATCCTGTTTGTGGCAGGAACTCATTCGCCAGGTAATGGGGCATCGTCGTTCCTTCGGATAATCTACCCACCCCAATTCCTTACCTTACAAAAAGACTATCAGAAGCCAGAGATAGTGCGGAAATGAAAGAGTATCATTATGATGGGCCCGGGCCGCTTCGTCAAGATGTTCCATTCGGCTAACTCAGCGCCACAATCCCTCCAACCTTGGAACTGAGGCTGTGGTTGGTAAGCAAGCCCCATGGTCCCTCATGCGTAGACTCTACCTAGCTAATCTGCTTTCTTCACTATCATATCCCCATCAAAAATCGGATGTATCGGGATTATCTATCAGTGTCCATCTAGTTTTTTTTTTACTTCTTGTTCACGTGACGGATCGTCCTACAAGGACACGGAACCAACAATTCTCATCTTACTACTGATCAATTATATTGGTATATTTTAGGGACTCTATATTTTAGTAATTCCTATTATATTATGGGTAGAGGGAATGAAAACGGCGTCGTGGGGGCATGTGGTTGAAAACCAAAACCGCATCGATTGGACAATCAGGCACCCGTCGCAGGACACAATAACTTTCTATCTTCAAGTATCTCATTCAATTACCCCATCAAGAGGCGAAAGCTCTCCGGCCTCGTTGCTGTCATCATCCATCCCGTCTATGCCCTCTCAATACAACGTTACTCCCCCTAGTTCCTCAACCCCCAAAGTTAACGATCTGGGCCCGCTAGTGTAAGATGATAACGACCCCTTTATCAACATCGCCTCGTTCTGGCACCATGGAGATCCCAGAGTGTTCGACACCACCAGGTCGAATATTGTATCTCGCTTCGGCTATCATCGGCCGACATCCGCTCTCTTACAATTCTTTCCATACCAGTGTTATCGTGCCACCCTTTCGGTAAGACAACCTGCACTCCAATAAACTCTTAACTACGTCACTGAATAGTTCTTACCAGAGAGTCGGATTCGGGCCGAATCGTAGGCCGAAAGAGTACGCCGCTTTCAGTGTCCCTGTCTACCAGTACTTAGCTCACCCTAGTTCAGAAGCTAGCCCTGGAACTAATGGCCATTCGGCAAAGACATTGTATCTGGCGTTTCTCTCCTCCATCGATCAGCATGTCAAGCCTCACTTCCACGTCCAAACCCCAGTTCCTGCTCCCTCATTCCTTCAATCAAGAAGTGAATCTCGGAAGGTAAGTCGGTATCTATCCCTGAACCAGCAACAACCCGGGCTGTCGCTATGGCATTCACTTCCATCTCCTGGTGCTTAATGGGATGATGGCTGGACTATGGGTAGCTCAATCCCATGTACTATACCGAACGAGTATACCTGTCTCTTCAGGCATACAGAGCAGCATGACGTACCGAAGTGACTCCCCGCTGACGAGATCTTGGCCTCAAGCGAGCACAAATACAAGTGAAAGAGAGCACCCTGGCAATAGGCTGTGATGTTCGCATACAAAGTCATTTCTGCAAGCGACATTTCGTTCCATTCGAGATGCTTTGCGATTCTCAACTTACACTACATACTATTCATCTCTCCCCTTCAGGTCCTTATACAGGTTGCCAGCCCTTTCTTATCACTCGCATGGACACCTGGATACTCATGTGCACACACTTCTCCCACTATACGCACAGCATTCCTTCTCCACGTATCCACTCAGTAAGAGGCTCTCTTATCTACATCATCTCCGATGTTGTGTTTATACTTCCTCTGTGCCGAGCAGGCTCTCGTTTGATATCCTCGGTCCGAGCAACTCCATTTTCCTATATTACACTCAGTGTCAGTTGGAGCCGTCGTCTTGCTTGCCGGGGTCAAAATCAGCGATGGTCATGGATATCTAGGTCATCGACGAGAGAACAAGCAAGAGGGGACACGGCTTATTACACCCCTTTGTCCTAATACTCAGACGGAATTGAAGACCTCAAAGTCATTGATTCAAGAAAAGCGAGCCAAGCAATTAGTTTAGCTGGAGGCGGGGTACTCTTGACACTCGGATCTCGCTTTTGGGTGGTAAACTTCGGTTTGCAATGATACCGTATATCGTAGCTCTTTCTTATCCTCATCGCTTGATGAGGTATGGAAAGGGTAGAAACCTGCGAGCATCAAAGATGGCACGATGATAGTACATAATGTATTCGGTACCTGTATCCTATCTAAACGAGACAACGTAATCGTTATTGAAAGCCTGGTACGACCGCGATTTTACGTCTTTGCCCCCAATGTTATGATATAGAAAGGTGTCTCGCTGGTACAGCTCGGTCTTAGGCTCTAGTTTTAAAGCTGTTCCTTATCAAGTGAAACCATAGAACGCTTTTTATGTACATAAGATCAACAAAGTTGTTCCGTGGTCGATCAAGAACCGTGAGATTTTTGCCTTCGGCTTCGGCAGTTATCCTATGGGACTTAAGACTGTGATATATGTATATTTAGGCACATATTCTTTCAAGTCATTTATGGTAGAGGGAAAGCCACTGCGGGGCCCGTAGCATGTGCAAACGAACTCGCGGGAAAACCTCCAACTGCTTGCTCTTGTGCTTGCTATTAAAGCGTAGATGAAACATCATAACATAAGCGAGGATCGGATGTCCCACTCGTTATATTTCGTTAGAGCTCTTCCATTTACATAAATTGACGAGGTTGACTCACGACAGATTACAAAGATCTTATACGTATCCGAAAAATACGGAAATTTCACAACGTGTTAACCATAGATTAGCTCAGAATCATGTCCTTGATCAGATTGCATCTAGACGGTCCAATCAAGGAGGCGGTCTGCGGGTTCGCTGCAGTGCCGAAGCCGAAGCTGCAGTCTCCGAATTTTCGAAGCTTGCTTACCAAAGAAGGCGCAACAAAAATCGTGTTTGCGCAAATGCTGTTGCATTCAGGATGAAGAATTTGTTAGTGAGGTTTTCCTCGTTTCTGAAGGACTTGAGGGTAAATAAATCCATATACGTTCACAGATATCCAACAGCAGGATGGATTCCAGCTGATCAACGTCATTTGATGAGAGTGGCTTACCAGACGTGGCTCGGATAGCTCCGCCAAGTGATAGATTTTAAAGGTAGTTCCAAGAGATATCCCAAAGGATAACCTTTTAGTTGAAGACGGGCTTCCTTCCAGAGCCTGCCTCCAGAGAGGAGTCTAGCGATCAGGAAGCAGAACACGGGTCCTATTGAAACGACTGAATTACCGGCAGGTCTTCCCCACAACACGGATTGGTGCTTCGTAGATGGCGTACTAACGGCGTCCCTCCTTTTCATTAGAAAAAGCGGCGACCATCCCTGGACTTGTCACGCATCGGTTTGTTCTCCGCGCTCCCTGTTCCTCCACCGAGACCACGAATTAGTCGATATTTCAACGTCCAAAAATTGAGTCTTCTAAACTTACGACTGACAGCCATGCACGTCTCACCAGTACTTCTGGGTTATAGGAACATGCGTGTTCAACGCTGTCGCAGCGGTAAATGCGCCACCAACGTTTTATTGATCCTCAAATTGTAGGATTTCCGTTGTCCACCTTCCAATAAACCAGACAAAGAGGGTTATCATAGCAGGATTTTGTCGAGATACGGAATTGGGAAGGCAGATCGGAGATAAGCCAAGAAGGCAATTGCCTCCGTCAACCTCCTGCCGGCGATCGAGTGATCTGCACCCAAGGAAAGGATATCCCATGACTATAGCTGGTCGTTTTTCAGTCACGAGATGAAGAGGTTCATGATCGGTGAGGGAGCGCACCTCTTTGTGGTGCTCTTCTGTAGCCGTCCGGCCATCCAACACTGCAACCATCCCCTACCAGGCACAATGTGCCCAGTCTTGGGGCTGTAGTTCTGACGAAAGCAGTAGTACCCCTCCCAGGCCAGGCTCCGTACAATTAAGTTGAATGTTGTGTTGTCCAACCGCAATAGGCATGCAGGTCCGTTAGTCTGTACAGATTCTCGATAATCTCTCACTCAGGGTCGTTTACTCTCCCTACGCTTTGCTTTTGATGATTTTGTTCGATAGATACAGGAAAACATGAATCCATCGAGTGAGTATATTCCATATTAAGTGTTTACATCTTCTCATCGCCAAACCTGTGTATTCAGTTGCCAAAAGTTCCATTGGATTGCAGTGGGTTCCGAGCTCAATCGAGTCAGTAATATCTCTTTTCCTGAAGTATGGTGATGTGAACTCAAACCTTCAAACCTCTGTGGTCTCACTTTGTGGCCCTTTTTGAACGATTGAAGATATGGGATGTATCACGTGGCCTTGGGATGATTTACATCCTTGTATATGTCTTGAAGACGATACCAATATTTGGAGCATTGCGAACCCCTCAAGAAAGCAATGCGATAAATCGTTGTGACGTCCTATGCCATCCGATCTGGTGGACTTTGAATTGAAAGAAGGAGGATCAGTTGGTTCGGTAAGTACGTAAATTCATCGTAATTCAGGTTCTACTAACCCCAGTCCCTCATCCAGACTATCTATCGGTCCTCTATCTCCTAGTAGCTGGCGGTGGCCTCAGATCTTTTCCCACAAAGCGGTGTCATCCTCACGTGCGGTTCACCAACCTGTCAGAAGTGGCCTTCAAAGCAAAAAGGTTAGCAGCTGTGACTATTTGACGATTCCGCTGCCACCACAGCGATCTGGTGCGTTCTTTTTTTCTGTGCTGTATATCTTTGGCTCTGGCGTGCCGCGTCTCAACAAGGCTGCCTGTGATCCCTTCAGGTGGCCCTATAACGTTGCAGTATGAGCTGATGACAACCTGCTTCACGTTAGGATTCTTCGATTCGCTCAATCGTAGCTCTCTGTTTAAGTTCCATAGGGCAATGTCATTTCCAAGGCATGAAGATGACCTAAACGACGGGTCCGCTCGTTCTCGAGGCCTGTTTCATCACATTCGTGATGCTGTAGAGTCGCGATTCCGCACTGGCAATCGTAGAATTACCTTCCGCCGCTGGGGAAGACGTGTTCTGAACTTGACCGAATGGCGATTCCGCTACTTCCGTATGGATAACACCACTCTCCGCGCTACAAGTGCAGCTATAATGCAGAGTGGTACGTCCTCTGCTTTTTCTACGCTGCGAGGACATGTAAACTGACTTCTGCAATAACCTATTAGATACTACCAACGAAAGAAACATCGTTCCGCAGCACGGACCAACCTATACGGAACCCCCCTCTGAGGGTTCTTATCGATCACAAAATGGATGTCATTAATAAATACAATGAAGAAATTGTAAGAATGGATCTCAGTCAACTTTATTGGTTAGTGAAAATCATCACATCAATCACTCTTTGTGCTGATCGTTGTTCCAAAGCAAATTACTATCCATTTCTAAGCTACTCGATTAGGATCTCGCTCTGCCCTTTGACTCCCTTCTCCCTAGTGTCTGGTCCGAGCGTTATACTGGGATTGGTCATACATTGTACAGTACTCAAACGTCCGCGTTCGACTTGAAAAAGGTTCCCTTTAATCCTTACTCTACATCCCTTGGTTTGCTTGTACAAGCTTAATCTACGTACATAAAATGAATCCCTAGTTGTTCCCTTAAGTGTGGCTTCAGCAGGAGCTTGCTGAAGATATTGTGGAAGACCGTCCGTTGCCTCCGGGTGATCCGCATTGTGCACATGTGATGTAAGGAATCTATATGCATTTCAATGGATTGTGGATCCTTGACCGCCCACAAAATAGAGTCACAAAACACTTCAACGGCGAAGGAGGTTGGACTACAAATAAATAACTGTATTACTGTTCGTACATATCGACAATATCTCCTAACGACTCTCTATCTGAGTGAGAAAAAAGGGGTATGCAAGGGCAATCGTCATGACTGCTTGAAGTGATAGAAGCCAAATAGACAAATCATTGGGAAGTCCGAGTATCGAACAAATAAGATAATAGTAATGTCCATTGGTACTTTGATTAGAAAACGTAACTGACGTCGCTTACAAGAGTAGAAAAACTATTGTTGATATTCAGATGATAGACCAGAGAACAAGCTCACGCAGCATCGAAAGCATTAGTTAGCACAGAATGTCAACAGCAACAGTCCGAATTCTATATTCAATTTAAGCTCCCAATCAACCACGGCCTACTCGGGAGTCGGGCCGGTGCGGGCTGGTGCTATCCCCAAGAGGGGCTTCCTGAACAGATCAACTATTGCCGTCGAAAACATAAATAGAGCAAGATCGGTGACAGATATGGGACTCACCTCCTTCGATACTGCTTATGATGTGACTCCGACATTGTGACTTATCTTGAGGACCCGTGCGCTGTCCGACAAGCGCTCCACACGCTTCTCCAAGATGAAAAGTAGCCTTTGGGTCCTGAACCTGGCATTTTGACACGGAGGCACGTTCGGGGGCATAAATTTTGATGTCTCTGACAGTGAGGGAGTAGGGTCAAGAGTTTAGAAGATTGCAGGTGGCCTCGTGGTGAGGGCATTGCCCTCGCGATTCAAGGGTATAAAGAGGAGAGATTGGACGATATTCCACTCGTTTCGAGACATGACCCAAGCCACTGATCGCTCCGAGAGCCCCGGCAGAGGTGGCGATCGTGAAAACGAACATGGCGCCACAGGGCGGATCAACCATCTTTCTTCCGTGCAACCTCCCAAACGATGTTCGTCTTATCTACACCTGACAACTCGATGGAATGCTCTTGACATTCGTAAATGTTTCTGCGCGTTCCTGTACAGGTGAGCAGGCATTTGCGATATGTAGTTGAAGGACAACGATGTTTCGTAGTGTCAAGCTGCACCGAGATACCGAGGTCCTAGGCAAAAGTGAAAGGAGGGCTGTTACTGTTTGAAGTCTAGACGGAGACAGTGCCGAAAAGCCGGGAATCTGCAAAAGGGAGGGAGCGGGGAGGTGCGGAGTTTAGGTCGTGCATGACCTTCCTGCTACTGTGTTTCGGCTATTGTTCTTGAAGAGCCTCCTAGCACGTCTTCGGTGGCCAGCACTTCCGGACACACAGTCGAAATTTCAAGCTGGTGGGTAGCCGATGCACCCGATGTATTCTGGATGCGAAGGTGTGGGACTTTGTAGTGGAATATCGACTGGTATAGATGCTTTTGTAAGTCTCAACGGTTAAAAGACCTAGTATGTATGATAGGACATACCTTTGACTAACATGCTTGCAGCAAAGGTCAATATGGTGAGTAGTATTATTAACGAATAGTACCCTTCTAAAAATTCTCAAAGTCAGATGACTAAAATCCAATTAGCGAATAAAAATAAAAATGCACCTGGAGCCACGTCACCTCACCACATACCTACCTCAATCATCTACCATGACCATGGAGGATCGCTGCGAGGGCATCTTGGGCATAAGTAGGATACCAAGAAGATTTTGCCAGTCGCGGAAGGCGTTCTTTGCGCATGACAACACAGCAACCAGTGTCCCGGATACTGGTCGTAAATCTCGCCATCGTCGACACTATATAGTCGGATCTCCTCAGGTTGGACCCATATCTTGGGCATAAGGTCCTTTTGCGTCAAAACTGTCCGCCGTCTACTACAACTATCGCGTCGTTATCTTGGTGGTGCTCCCAGTTGCGATCCGTATGTCCTTTATTCAGCATTGTCTGATGGACATCGGCTCAAAAATGGTATGGTCTAAATATTCAATCAACACTCATTGGACCTCAACGAAACAACGTTCAGTGGCGCCAGCTACTATACAGTTTATTGCTAAAGGACCCACCCAATTCTATAAACTGGACGCATCTCCTGCCGACAACTTTGTACGATTATCCGCATACCTTGGACAGGAATAAGCGTCGGCACATGGTCACTATTGGACCCAGTTGGCTGGCTATAGTGGGAGTTGCGGGATGTACTCGGAATATTCTGGTACAGGAGTTGCAGAAGGCGAGGTGATGAAGAATTGAAGGTGATACTACAACGGAAGGACGATCCTTCTAGTCAGTGGTTTTATGGGACATGATGAAGGACGGAGGATGTGGGCCAGCGCTCTATGCTCGACAAACGGTTAGATTATCCGGTCCTCAGGGGCCTTGCAACATGACGGCCTCTTCCCGATTTGGATATGAACTGTTAACTCCATCCAGCACTGACTCCTCCTGGCAATCAAGAATTAAAGTATTCATCATATCAAAAAGGTAGCCTTGTTACCGTCTTCAGTGGTGAGCGTGGGTCACTTTAGTGGCCGCCATGTTGTTTTCTGTGAAAGAGAGGTCTGGCTAATTAGAACCATCTGGTCTAGTGAATTGCCCACCTCGTGGCCTTCTTCTAGTGGCAATCTCCTACTGTTTACACATCAGCATCAGCAACAGCAAATAGTCTCACACTGAACACCCGCATTCATCATGCAGCACGATAACTTACGGGCTTTTCTTAATCATCAAGGTAGAATTCCTCGCGTTATTGCTCCTCCGTACTATGGACCGAACTCAAATGTTTCTTTTCCCTCTCCCCCTCAGCTGGTCATTCGATGTTACTCGGATTTGCCATTCTCTTCGCGATTTTCATGCTTTTCAGCATTATCTTAATGGTCTTCAAGTGGTGTAAGAGGGTGAATTGGACAGGCCTGCTTTATCAGTCACGTACGACATTTACCGCAACTCAAGGGATAGCCAGGACCAGGAGGTGTCTCGAAACCTACTTCGCAGGCGGGAATCAATGGGAGACCTTCTGCACTCTAACCAGAGCCGTGCTACAATTCCACGGGCTTCGAGGGCATCTGCCGGACTTCGACCTGGAGTGGGGTTTCGATGCCCGTAAGTTCTGGACAGCTTCAGGTCCAAATGGCGTAAATTGACGAACGGCAACCCCATAGGAGACTTGCGTGGCAGAGAACCAAATCCCATCGTTTTTGTGGTACCTCAGACTCTATTTCCTCAGGAAACGGTAACCCCCTCTAAAGAAACTTCAGCATGATCCGGGAGGGTTCTCTTAAAGTTTGGGTGAGACTTTTTGTTAGGAATCATGGCTACCGGTCAAATGAACAATAAATACCTCTCCTTTTGCAGGATGTCAATTATTGGATACAGCGGGCTGGCTCGTGTTGAATACCATATCTTTCGCCTTTCATTACCTATGACGAATATGCCAAATAAACCGGGCCCGTATATCCCCAGCTGCATGCACCTCGGGATGTCCGCCCACCCTCGTTCCCTGCACTCTTGCAGTTTAGCTCTATTCAAGTGGTGTGAATTAAGCCGAAGGTCTCCCATCAGGTGCCCTCGAATCAAAGCATCCATCCCAAGGGATATCTATTCACTTCACTTTGTGGAAATCAAATTTCTTCTCGGGGACTTAGTGGATCCATCCCGCTGGTAGAAGTTTTAACTTGCCATCATTTGGGAAAATGATTCCCGAAGTTTGGCTTCGTCCCCAGATCAGGACCCTTTTGCGAACCATACGAGAAAGCTTGATCGTCTCCCTTGTCGAATGGCCCGCAACTTCCCCAGCTCTTTGTGCTGCTGGTGACGTGATAATAAATAAATTTTGGTGTTGATAGTATTTCCTACACCGGACCGAGATGTCCAGCGGTAGCCACAGATGCGACTCAGATTACTATCTCCATATTCCGCCGAGTCCGATTGGTAGTGAAAGAGGATACTCAGAGTCGGAACCAAAGTTGTGAGTAATCGCACGTTAATGTGGAATATGCTTCATCCTGTATCAACGCAGCCTCCTTATTGTACGAGTGACTACAAAGTCCATGTATAGGTCGTGGTTATCTTCTGAGCGATCGGTCAAATCCGGCGAGCAATGCGACATGGACGACCTCCCTTCCAATGCTTCCTTGCTCCGGCAATTTATTCGCATATCCCTGAATGAGGGGCTAGTTTAGATATTCTGGATCTGCACCGCCAGTGGAAACGGGTCACAACGGCACCTGTGGGGTGGAGCAACGACTGACCAAGCCTCTTGCATGCCATCGTCCCGACATTCTCAAACAAGCCAAAGCTATATCTTACGGAGCACAACAGACGAATCTCGATGGGATCACTACTTTGCATAATTGTAAGGCCCGAAATTGGATGAAGACATTTGCGGTGAACATCAAAGCTATTTCACAATATGTCAAAGGAAGTGGGTTAAGTCGGTGTGTTGGCACACAAAACATACTTTACTTAATCAAGGTCGATCGATATCAGCATCGGAGCAGGCGGTCTGACATCGGCATGTGCGTAAGGGTCAATCGCGCCAGTGTGATTATATCAACCGGGCGGACGCGCGTTCCACCAATCACCCTACGAACTCATAGTCAATCAGGAAAATCAAGAGATTCTGTTAACATGATGGTAAGGGTGGTGATGACACAGTGGTTAACCCTACATGCGAAACCTTGGGTCTCGATGGCGCAACGCCATCCCCGGTCGGTAAGTCGAGATTTCCTACCGTCCTTATACCATAAGATCCTCATCTTCCAATAGTATCCGTAAGCTCCTTAGTAGCAGGACCCTATTAATATCTTATCCTCATGTGACTACGAGTGGTCGTGGGTGATATACCCATTTAGTTTCGGGCTCCCGTCTACAAGGATTGTCAGGAATGCCGGATCAGTGTCGGCGTAGGAGAGCATTGAAAAGAATGCCCTCGAGGCCGTGAGGGTCAGCAGATCAGAGTTCCTTACCGTCTTAATCTTACTCGTACACACCAAGCGGCAATAGACAGCCACAGGAATGTTCGATAGTCTCGATTCGTTGTCCAATTGGGGCACGCACATTATTTTACGCCATACTGCAGGTCTCTCAAGAGCGCTACTTCCAAGTTACTGGACCCCGAGATCCATGGGCTAGGCCGGTGGAAAGATATTCGACCCTGCTATCAAATCCAGCAGGATCCAACTCAACAGTGAATACTACAAAATGACATGTTGCCGACTCTAGTACTACGGCCGATGATACCCGACTTAACCTCTTTTAAAACATTGCAATTCGTTGGTTATCGTACCACCACACTGGTAGACACCTTTATGCCTCCATCGAGAGATCAGGGGGTTTAAATCTCGGCTTTCAATCACAGGTGAGGGTTGTATGTTTGGTCAAGTATGGTCGAAGGAGTGAACGGCATTTACGAATTTGGCCCGTTCTTAGGCGTGATGATCGCCCATTCTAAAAGACTAACAATTCATTTTCATCCTACCCCAAAATTGTATTTAATGCTTATAGGTTACATATTCTGTCCGTTGACCCACACTCTCACCACCCTCAAATCTGCCCCCGTTCATCATTGCAGTCATAGCTAAGACCATAAATCATTTCCAAAAGGCTATTCCACATCGAGTGACACTCATAGGTCCCTCCCAGGATCAACGTTCCTCATTACTTGGTGTGTCCTTGTCTACTCGGCCTACGTGGTTACTCGAGCTAATACCCACTTCAAACAATGCTTACTCAGACGCTACCTATCGTGAAATATTACCACAAGTCGTTCCATGAGCAACACTCAATCCGAACCACGCGATACCGTCTCAATGTCAAGCGAAGCTACCGATGTTCCGGACATGGCGATCGAATTGCAAGCTGCCCTTCATAGCTTGTTTGCGGCGCAGAACCGCATGCAGACATTCGAGCAGTGGGCCACGTTCGTCATCTCATTATCGGATTTGCAAGGACTCCTGGATCAAGGCATATGCACAAGCACAACTCAACCGAGTGAAGGGGAGTACAAAGGCATGCATCATTTACCTTTATTGAGGGCAAGTTCGCTAATGCCGCGTAATCTCCCCCACTCCTACATGACAGTTGAAATGCCAAACGACAAGGGTCAGCCGCAAGAGCTGGATAGACCGCGTCATGAAGCTGCTTGATCAATAAAACACGTGTAATCGGGACAAAGCTGTTGATCAATGAGGCGGATATATCATTGGTGATGCAGCTGATTTGTGACTCTAGAGTCTGGGGTTGATGTCAATGTCGAACTCAGTTGAGGAGTAGCATTTGGTTTCTTTTCATAGCGCACTATTATATTGCATTAGCCTGTAAAATCATCTGAACCCCTGCTAAAATCGCATCCGTTGGGCACAAAGACCCTAGTAGAATAACAAAAGTGAGCAAACAACGACGCCTCTCAAAATCGAGCCTCGAGGCAGCATGATGCCATATCATCGCACCACCTGAGCGCTTCTTCCAGCGCACCTTCGTCACCCTACCGCTAGTACATGAGCGAGATCTCCATAAAAGGACTTACTTTACGGGAATTCTACGAGATAGGCAAGTATCAGAGCAGAGGTGAGCCAACTCCCTTAGTATGCGTCTAAAAGGTACTCTTTACTAAATCCCTTTCCTTGCAAAACCAGACAACACTCATCAACATGACACAAACTCTACTTCGCCAATCATGCCTGAAGCTGGAGATACACCTTCTTGGGTGTGGCTTGGTGAGAATTCCAAGTTGGACTAAGGAAGAGTGAAGCTTACGAAGTCCAATACAACAAATTTATTAGTTAGTTTCATCGGCATCACACTCGTCTTTGCATTCATTATCGGTGGCTTCGCATGGGTCAATCACCTAGATCAGCAGCGAGATGCCCAGATCTCAGTCAATGATTCTCCTGATTCTACACAATCAGTCCATCCAATTACTGAACCGTCATCCAAGACCTCACGGATGGAGGCTTTCATTGAATCTTTCAGTGAGATTTTGGGACAGAATGCACGTGCAGAAGCTTTCCGAGGCGCAGCACAAGAAACATTGGTTCGAAATGGTCTTGTAGCTCCTTCCTTGGGTTTGGGAAGTTCTCCTGCCACTCGTCCAGCGGACGCCGATCAAAGAATCGAAGAAATGGAAATGGGGGCATTGAGTTCAACTAGAGAAGCTCCTGATGAACTGGAATTCAGAAGAACCGGTGTTGCTTCAGCGGGATATGGTGCCTGCAAAGTGAGTCAAGAGAGTATATCTCGTGGAGGAGCTGAGAGCCCATTGGTTGTGGCACCGAAAGGTATGGCTCACGTGTCTGTCATCAACACCTACTAATCACGCAACGTAGTACCTTCCTCATCGGTGCATGTACCACGGTGTGGCAGGGACACTGGGATGTAGGATCCAGGATCCGAGAAAACAAATGGGCACATCAATGCTCTGGAAGCATCTGTCATTCCCAACAGTGCGATCGCTTCGATGTCGATATCAGTTGTTCACGAATCCTGCATAAATAACCATTTATCATGCTTTTTCCCTTTTGGCCAAGATGGTCTTCGTGTGTTTTACCATTTCTGCTTGAGGTTACTGCACCAAAGATGAAGAGCTATTCGCGTTTGTCTTAGCCCTTATGCCCAATCGCTTGTCTAAACGGAGATTGTGGCTGGGGTTTATATCAAGGTTGATGTCAAGATGGTCAGGGATTTTTTCCAGGTGAATGGGTGAACCTCGTACGTGAATAAGATCTTTATTAAGACACCGATGGTATTTTACAAAGAAGCCTCTCTGTATTAGGGCAGGCGGTGAAGAATGCTCAAAGCATTTGTGATAAATTTGTGTCCTGACCGAGTCGGGTAAATTCTCGCCACAAATCCAGGTTATCCAACCTATCTGCAATGACAACCAAGTAGGACAGTAAATTGTCTAGTATCTTTGGTATTGATCCCTATGACAGTCTGCTAGCTGAAGTGCAGCAATGCCCCCGTTCAGAACGACTGTTATCGTGGCTAGGCTCGGACGAGGAACAATAACTACTGATTCTCTACTGCATGACTCTCAATCAATTCCAGAGTGGAATCAGGGCATTCCTGAGGAAACAAGCTTCAAGGCGAGTCAATAATGTATAACGTTGGAAAAAATGGTCTAGGCCAGGGGTTACAACAAGCTAGCAATAGATATTGTTCCCTACACTGACATAACTGGTTTCTTTGACTCTTCCTTTGCCCCTCAAGCTAATACACTCTAGGAGATTAGATGACGTGGGATTAGGCTCCTTACACGATAGAAAGCATATAGGTGTTCGGAATTGCTATGGACGGATGTCAACACCCCGTAGACGGTGTAATGATGAGAAGCTCAGCTGTTGAATGAGCTCTTCATACACTCTGGATGCGACAAATTGCCTTACTGATCTATTATTATTGGCAAGTCTCAAAGGCAGACTGGGTTACGATAGAGTCTGTTCGCTCGTTTCGATCTTCCCCATTCCCGACAAGCCTATTCTGATTACCTTCTGAGTATGGTTCAATATCGGAAGTTTATCAGAAGATCAATAACCCTCAATTCAAAGGGTCTGTTCTCAAGTAAAAATGCAACAAACTGGTCGATCCGCCGTCACCAGGTCCACAGGCCCCGGGGATAACGATGCCAGTGTCTCGGACTCACAAGGGCAGCATTCACCCTTCTCACCACATGCTACATCAAGGGATGCAAGGAGCGCTCCTTGTTGCTGATAATTGTATGGCGGCTTAACTGCTTTAGGCTGTACCGTTACTACAATAGATGGGTTACAGATGGCTCTGCTACTCATCTTTCCTAGTCCTTATCAACAGGGAATCGGTCATTTGACACCATGCATACCAATAATCTCTAAGTTTGGTCTCGTAAATTTCTCAAGCAAAGCCCCACTGAGGCCATAAATTCTGCATGCGACGCTTCGGTACTCTAATACTTCGGCATACTGGCCATCGAGCTCAGTCATCCATCTGTTCACAGTCAGGTTGCTTGCATTTGTTATTCAGCTACTATTTCGCTGATATCACTGCTCCATCACAGTTCCTCAGACATCGTCTTACTCGCCGTTATATGGTATGTATGCTGTTCATATTTGAGATGGACTGGGTGAACTGATGCCACACCTCGCTGTTCACTAAATGATACCGCTCTTTCATCATTGCATAGACTACGCCTCAAGAACCTGTCGGCAATACCGCAAACGGCGGTGAAGGCACAGACCTCAGAACCACGATTACCCAAATGCAGGCCGACATTCATGGTCTTTTTGGCGCGGAGCACCGATTACAAAATTTTGAGCAGTGGACTAAGGAGATTCTTTTGTTGACCGACTGGCAAGGATTGATTCCGCGAGAAGAGGGTGCAAGAGATATGGTCCCGAACAATAACATGCGTATCGGTGCCTCCCATGGTATGTACTGCGCCTTATGACTCCATTACCATTTATTGACGTTAAGGAAGGCACAGTGAAAGAGCAACAGCAACAGCAAAGTACCGAAGAACCCGTTGCACATCAGCATGTCGCGAGGGATGAAAGTCATCCGTGATAAGAAAATGGAAGAAAGATAAGGTATCTTGATCAAGCCCCTCCAGATCTTGGGTTTCTTTTGGGAATGTGCTTTGTCTGCCAGTTGCCTTACTCTATGCATTCTGATTCTGTTGAATAAGAGTCGATTGGGTAGCGTCGATTATCATATTGTGAACGAATAAGTGAGATGGACAGCCTCCCTCATGTGGAACCACCTAATCTCCATTACTATTAAGAGTGCCCATAGTATGTCGTTGTTACATTTCGTTACTATGAGCAATCCTGCTTGAGGATCATGACGAGGCAGCATCTTGATATGTTCCCCCTTGTGTTTGTGTTTCCCTTGTTTGACAATTTTTATCAGGTGTCTGATCGAAACTACTCTGCCTGTTTGTGAAACATTGGTTGCAATTGAAACTCCGAGTGGATCAGGTGGGTCCATTCTACTTCTGGTCCATGGCAGTCATAACTAAAGTCCCTGACTCACCAATTGTTGGCATCAGCATGAGAATTATCCTGGCCATTGAAGAAAGCGCCATCGATGAGACTCGGGGTGCGGATGAATCCTATTCCATTTTTCTAGCTGACTATTTGCGAGCTGTGCTCAGGGCGGGATTCGACGATGAAATACCGTATTGTGCGGACCAATTCATCTAGACCAGATCTCTCTATCAGGAATGAATCTTGAAAGCCCAGATTAGACGGAATTACTCGTGTACGGGCCAGGATTCGCAACTGGACTGTCCGCAGCATTGGCGTTAATCCTAATTTAGCATTGAGCGCTGGCTTTGCTTCGTTCAGCCCGTTGTGATCATCAAGATGTTTGCGTAAAGTCATTTAAGCATGAAGAAGATTGATGGAAGGCGATAATCCTAGAACTTCTTCGCCATTGTCGCAGACCAGGTCTCAGAGTTGGCTACCCATCCCCTCTCGACACAAAGCATTGTCCATGCTGAAGTGAATGTATATCGTGAACCAGGTTTGTGGGCTATATTTATTTCATTCGATCTGGTCTCGGCGTTCCTGCCGATCGGTCATGATCTTCACGTGGTGTTGTTGTCCCAGCCCAGCTATGAAGGCATAGCATTAGAGACGCAGTCGAAAAAACCACCAACTCCAAGTTCACCACAGCTCCGACGGCCTGCGAGAAACACGGTTGATGCGGTGGTTATTGACGTTTGTGGACGATAGATGGGTGCTTCAAGCCAACGGATCGCCATCTTCTCGTAGCTCGCCATCCAGGTGAGAAACGATATGGCAGATGGGAGACATTATTCCTTGGTATTGCCATCCTTTATACTCTAGCATCCCATTAGTACATAGTCATCTGATCAGATTACCGCTCGGAGCCGGTCCCATCCGAGAAGTATCTAGACAACATGTATCTAGACAACATGTAGTGGATTTCTTCGAAGCGCTAAGATCGTCGAGTCACAATAAGAGTCACAATGAAGAACAACCGCCTCTTGTTGTGTGAAGGCGGTGTTTAGTTGAACACGATGTCGTGTAGCCATGAGTTAAAGTCGTGGGTTTGAAGGTACCCATGGCTCGTCCTAGAGTTTCTACAGCCCTCACCTCTCAATCCTCATCCACGCACAAACCGCTGAGCAAAAAGGGGCTCCTAATTACAGTATAATGATGTGATATCGTCAAAAGTAGTAGAGATATGTGAACTAAGGGTTCCATGGAAGCTGCACATCATTTCACATGAACGTAGAGGGGCCCATGAAGGCACGGTCCAACCCACTCTTGGCAAAGTCACAACAAAGAAAGGTTGCCATGAGATTGGAGTCGATAACGCAGCGGAGCACATGCCGCGGCGTGCACAGCAAAAACCGGGATTGTTTACACTTTCGAGCTGAGAAGTTAAATTCCCTCATCTCAGTAATATCACGAGCACATGTCCAGTAAACTCACCAGTACTAGATCGATCCCCGAGATGCGATTGAAGATTTTCAAAGTTTGAGTACGCGTCGAGAAATCCTACTTCCTCTTATGGTCATGACCTCGCATCTATCTGCCATTTTGTCCGTCAGAGCAAAAAAAGAACAAAACTCGCTCCGTCACGCGTCGTTACACAAAGGGCCTGAAATCCAAGGAGATGGAGCCTACCCCAGAACTCGCGAATGCCGTGAGGCCTGAAAATCCGAAGCGTAAAGGGTTCATGTAAGGTTGCGCTCGGGTATTCACCGTGAATGGAAAGTACCGATATGCTTTGGATAGTCTCGTTCCACTGCCGCCACCTCCGGGGATGTTGCCAGTGGTATGTCATTCCTAGAAGCAAGCGATAAGGACAATTTGGGCAGTGGTTGGTTATAAACTGACCCTGTCTTCGAAAGGATATGTGTTTCAGATTTCCGGCACTTCATTGGACGCCGATTCCGTGGCCCCACCTGTGAGGTCGTCACGTAGCTTCCTCCTGAAGGGTGAAGCATGGCTGTTGCTTATCGAAAGAGAGAGGTGGGATGGCAGTGTTTCATATATGCTCGGGAAGAGGCCAAGGCCCAAGACCTATTTAAATTGACCACAACAAATCCATGCTAAAATAGAATAAAATGCTGATTAGAGGTAGATCGAAAGATAAGACAATGTTACGTACCTCGTGTGCTGGGGCCAAAGTGTTTCGAAATCTTGATCTTGCCAGGAGTTGAGGTTGAGAAGCGATGGATGAGAACGCATTATCCACTTTGAAAATATCTGACTTGTAGGTGATCAGCGCGATAATTCAAGGTGGGGGGCTTCTGCCCGATAGTGCTTCTTGAGCTGAAGCGGTCATGTGGAATTAACAGTCTGACCTAGCGCATCCGAATATCGCACGATAATGATTCAAACGCTGATCGCCCATCCGACATTGTCGACAAGGGCTAGAATGAGCTGAGTGATAATTATGCCCGGATCGTGTCTAGATGAAGGGACTTGGTGTTCAGGGTGCTGCCACTGCTGCGGAAATGTCTAATCTGGAACAGGAACAAGATCCGTGCTGGACCTGGGCCTTATAACATGATTGAAAATACTTCAACGACTATGGATGATTGATTGCTCTGGATGGGGCACAGGATGACTTTGCGTCATTTGACAATATCAGCGGTGAGGGAATCTTACCGTTATTTCATGTACGCCGGAGAGGGGAGCTAGCCACCCTTCAGAAAGCTTGTCTTTCGTATCCTTTCCCTAATTGCGAGCTTTGTATTACCTGAACGGGTAAGCGAGATAAGAGTGAGCCACAAATCTCCATGCCAACGAGGCTGCTGAGACGCCGCCGCCGACGGCTGCTGAGAAAATGAGAGCATGTCCCTAGAAAACCGCTTAGATGTAGCGTGGGGTGATTAGCTTTAGATTTGCTTGTATAACGGCACCCGCTCCTCGAAATTTCATAACAGACCAGGAGGCTGGATTATCTCCATTAGTGAAGGTTCAATTTTCTGTGGTGCTGAAGGAAAAATAATAATCAGACAATGGGAGGGTTTTTGCGCTGATTTTGTGTGATATTGCGCCTTTTGATGCAAATGCAAGACTGCTCGAATGTTCTGTTGCATGTGATTCCCTTTGAAGAATTACTCGATGTGGGAAAGATGATGACGGAGTAATCGGCTGGTTCAAGCCCTATATACAGGACCTGTTTTGGTAGCTCCTTCCCGAGCCCCGTCATTCTGCCACCCACGTCTCGCGGAGATGCAGTAATGGGAGCGATGACGGTGATGTTAACAATATTAGGCGCGATGCCGATACAAACCACGAGCCGTAGAAGAATCAATACGTTCAGGGAAAATAAGTACCTTCCACCAGTTAGAACCGCACGGAGACGATCGTGCTTCCTAGCAGCTGACCGGTTTGCACAGTCTAAAAGTCGTGCAGTGGGGGTAACAAAGAGTCAGAGTCAGGAGCCGCGGGACGGCCGGATGTTTGGTCCCGGCCAGGAAAGATTGGTTCAAACTGGATCAGTTCACCCAAAGTAGTGGTTCAATCGGGTAGTCTGCGAGATGTGATTTTGGCGATGGAAATTCCATGAATTTTTGGCCCCTAATCTATAATCTTTGAGCAAATTTATATGGAATTTGGTACAACGGAATGTCGCAGATAGATCTATAGATTTAGGATTTGACCAAGAAGACCGTAGGCCTTATTTTACTGACATTCATCATCATAGCAGCAGGTCATTCTCCACCCCCCCCGTTCTCCTTTCACGTCTCACTTACGCCCTCCCTGCTACTCTTGTCATTGTATCTTCGTCCCCTGTCTAATCTCCGCAATCGCTATCTTCAACGTCGATCAATTCGCGTGCATTCATACCCCATAGACATTACCGTAAAATCGTTGATACTTCGAAACCGATTACTCTTCGAAAACATGGACGCTTTCCGTTAGTACTTGTTCGGTGATACCTGCAATGTTAGCTACTCACCGTCTAACATCCATTCCCCCCCTTTCCGCTTAGGTGTCGTCGTCTATGCCTGCGAAAGGGCTCTAGAAGAGTCAAACTCTCAAAATTTGATTAGAAATGGGGATCCACGACGTGGTCCTGTCGCTACTCTCGGTCGACGGGAACCCAATCCCCCGCATGCAACCACCCCTTCTACCTCATCATCCTCCCAAAAGACATCGTCATACACGACTGCTGCCCTCGCCAACCCTCCCGATTACCATTCAACAACAGATGCAAGGTCCTCCATGTCCAAAACTATTGTCGGCTCATCTGAGGCTTCCGCCTCGTCATCCAAGCGTATGACCACAGACACCCCAACCTCTCTCAATCCCCTGACTCATTCTTCTGCACAACGTCCATCATCACCTCCTTCTCAAAATCCAAGGCTCTATTCGAATGCTCCTCGCAATCATACCCAACCACCTGTTGTCCGTGCCAATGATCGCACCGCGCGAGGAACCCATGATCCTGCTGTTGGAAGACTGCATGTTCCCCGTGGGCCCGCTTATGGAACGATTATGCCAGTGAACTCAGAGCTTCATCGGGTAAGCTCATCACCGCCACCTCCATATGAAGAATAAGGTGTAGGGGTAGTCGAGGAACGTCAGTCATCGGTCAGTTTGAAAAAAAGTTACGGCTAACAGGGACAAGCAATTCTACAACTGCTAAAATCCCTGTTGAGCCAAGCGCCCGCCGCATGATGGACTTTGGCGACGTTGAGCGGCTAAGGTATCCCCATTTTCTTCTTAAAAAGACATCTGCCCCTTTGATACAATGCTGTGGATCGAACGATTTCTATAGTCGAGCGATCTAGAGTGTCAATGTTTTACTCCTCACCAACCGCCTTGCCACTTTTCTCGCCGTCTTTCTTCTCCCATACTTCCCTCGCTTTCTAGTCTTGCTCTCACTTGCTCTCAAGTACTTGCTTTCATCGATGTTTTCTTTGCTTTCAACGAATCATTCTGCGTCTCCTTTCATGATCTTCACGGATTATCTCTAGTTAGGTTTTTTGTCTTTAGGTCTGCCACTCGAATCTAGTTGTCTGTACATCAATTCCTCTCAATAGGCTAACGGCTCCGCTTTCCGATCTGTCTGTAATCTAAAAGCGTTCACGAACGTGCTTCATTGAGACAGCGGTTCAATATTGGCGCATATTGATCCGCCAGTGTGCACAAGTACCGGTACAAAACGCGGCCAAAGGTGCGAACAACTCAAACTCCGAAAAAGATGCTAACCCCCAATATAATTTTTGGGGTACCCGGTGATGGTGGCCCGTACACTACCGATAGACAGATTAATTTACAGCGTAAAATGGTCACGTCGACTTACCCCCTAATTTGTGAAGATAATGAACAAACGACCTTCCCCACCAAAACTTAAGATACACTTGCCAAAAAATGGTAAAGCTTAGGAATGTGAGGTCGGATATGTTGCGTTAATATTAATTGTATCTGGAGCACGCCTCAGTGGTCCACAAGAGGTGCAATGAATCGCCACGTGTTGGTTTTTTTCTTAGAACTGAGCAGTGATCACCAGGTCAAAGGGTGCAAAGAACGTCAGTCGGCACTAACCCTTATCGGGTTAGTGTTCCAACTTGAGGGATAAGAACCCTGAATCCCAGCCGAAAAAAAACGCAAGCTTGGAAGATTTCATCCTCAGCCTCTATTTGTTAGGTAGGTTGCTTGGTCTCATTATCCTTTTCTTCATCATACTTCATCATAACTTGTTGGCGGTGCACACATTCTTGCGGTTCTGTCAGGTGTCAACTTTTCTCCCCAGGAATATGCCAGAAGTGGGGTTTTCACCACCTTCTAGTGAAAAAGAACCGCTTTGCTGACCGCTTACAACCCAATTAATAAGAACCTGAACAGCAGGTCGAACGCCCAGGCCAATCTGTTGATGAAATCACCCATCAATGCACAAGACGACTATGTATATAGTTGTTCTATTCAACCCACCTTTTCTCTGGTTCCTAACACGCCCTTCAAATCAAATTCGCAAGAGTCAAAAGATGGTGGAACCCGACTTACCTACTAACCAAATAACGCAGATGAGTTGCGATAGTATTCAAGTCACCGCCGCTGCTGGTCATTAGAGCAGCGCGCCGCATTTCTTTGAAAGTAAAGATCCACGGCCCTTGCACTAACCAAAGTAGTAGATTCATAAGAGCGTGTATGATGAGGTAGCCTCTCTTTTGTTATGTTTACCCGGCATCTCCCATAACCATGAAATAGACTCTTCCTTCGAACTGTGCCCACCTTCTGACCGCATTAAATTGGGGGTTGGATCCAACCTAGAGAATATATCATTGAGCTAGTACGAAAATGAGAATCGGTCCCTTTTTCTTGTTGTCTTCCCCAAATACTCGACAACGTGCTTTTCTTCTGCATCGATGCACCAACTCAGGCCCTCGGCCAAGAAGTCCAGGGGTCAACTGTTTTAAGCTCACACCAAATATACAAGGGAGATCCTCGGAGTGAACCAGAGGAACGGCATGCGGATCGCTATGAATGAGTAAATTGTAGAAAGGAAAGGTACATACCTGAAACAACAAAGACTAACTCGTACGTTCGTAGAATATGCACACGCACCACCCGCCATGGGGATAAAATCTATCCTCGCTACGAAGATTCCATGCTCACTCCAAGCTCCAGTTTTGAAGTGCTTGCAGTTAAGTGCGGTGTCATATCATGTCAAAAATCAAGCCAAATTTGATTAAAGCAAATCTGACCCGAGAAGTTGGGAGATCAAGTCGTTTCATCGCCCAATTGAAACTTGCACATTTGCGAAAGGAATAGTATTGAAACGTGATAATGCTCCCGCTGAATGTCCATTGAAGGGCATTGACCAACCGCTCTCAGCGATTATTGCGCGATGCGGATTCCAGGAAAGCTCGGCCTTTTCTCCAGTTGCTGGGCAGAGTCAGGAGAGAATTCTAACCGCTCACGTGATGGGCGAAAATCCCACCGTTTTCCAGGGTTGTCACTGATCGTCACAGTGCACAAGAGTAAAGAACTTAGAATCTTGACTACGACCAGTCATCGTCGCATTTTGATGTCTACGGCATCGCCTTTCATGTTCTTAGTCCATCAGGAACCATAAGAGGCCTGAGCCATGTAGTAGGCTTTGCCCCGCTTTAACAAACTATTCCCCTCTGCAGGTTCACGCCTTATCAAGATATGGCTAAGCATACCCACTTCGTTAGGCTCCATCGATGTGGCTGTCATGCACTACAGTGTCATTTCCCCAATCATCGCTTGAAATGTGCTGCAACACCCCAGTATGTTGGAGAAGGGTGCAGACGAAGCTATGCACCAGTTCTCGCCAGCCGGGAAGCAAAGATGGTTACCATGCTAGAGTAAGTGCTTTAAACCTCTCAATTCGTTATACTATTGACGTATAGTCTAGTGTGGATATAAAAGATTGTCTCAGGAAATTGGCTCGGTGACTCGACACCTTGGCCCTGGATAACATCTTTTTCCATCGCCCCTTCACCCAGACCCTCCTCCATCCTCAAGTTACACAGAACATATACAGCAGCAAGTGACCTACTACGTACACCGGGCTGCTGCATCCGGTGGACCAGTACCGCTTCTGACGGTGTGTCAATCTTCAACTGTTCCCCAATAATTGACCACTTGTTGGAAAGATCGCGGCTGCACAAACAGTCGCATCTACAAACGCTGCAGTCTTTAACTGTGCAAAGTCATTGCATTGCGGAAGGGCGATGCTATCGTGTTCCTGCACACATCGGACACGCACGGATCAACATCAACTCAAGTTGCCGACAACCTCAGCAACCCAAAGCACTGCCAATTCCTCAGTATCAGCCATTACACAGCGTATCCCGCCAGCATCACAGTGGAACTTTGCAACAGGCAGGCGCTACTCTCACATAAAACAATTTGCGAAGCCAAGCGAGAAGAAGCGATGAACAGCGCAGCTACAGACCTGACGAGCATATAAGGGTGGATGAGGAGTGACGGAAGCAAGTTAACACTCGCAAGATAATGATCCATTTCTAAACCACAGTAAGTGCCTCCGCTAACTCTCAAGCTTTATCTGTAGTTTTATTTTACTCATTCGCGTCATAGAACGAGATCCCATCACAGTCGTTTCAGGACCAGTGACCTAAGCTCAGGAATAGGTGGTGAAGGCATTTGTCTATAAAGAAGCACTTTTGTAAGGCGATCCCCGATGCCCTCTATTGGGTCGAATTGATTGGGCCAGTGTTGCCCACTCCTTCATCTAGTAGGCGTCCAGATCTAGATACTTACATGTGCTCGAGAGTCAAACGTGCAATGGCATACACCCACAATCATCCACAAGAAATAACCCTAGCTTTGCCAAAGCAGGCGAATGGAATATTCAAACCTGCATTCTTTTAAAGTTGGGAACCCGCTGCCCGACATATTGTTTCGTGTTTCTTCTGATTAGTACAAGGCACGTAGTTAATCTTGTGCCCTAAAAGAGGTATATCATGTTTGGGGATTTTCTGATAACTGTTGTCTTCTAACGCCCGTATTAGCAAATTTATCACGTAGTTTTTGGCTAAATCGATACACCGACGACAGAGCATCCAGGCTGGGTCTGGTACAACCACCTGGTTTACATTGCAAGAACTGCTCTATTATAGGTTAGAAGGTGCGTCACTACGATCATTCCTCTTCCTAATAAAGATTGTTAACCAATCTTTGATCTTAGTGAATCAGAACAGTCTGAGATTGACATCAATTCCAAAAGTCCACACCATTCCATATCCTGTTGCTTATCGCGATTCCTTGCTGAGGGATAGAGGACGTGACGTATTTTACGCTATGCAAGACGGAGCTCTGGGACCAGGTAGCTACTTAAGATGAACCTGTGAGTTTTGGATCCCTCTGGATCTTTGAGTATGATCCTTGACTTTAGGAGCACGGCATACGTGAATTTGTTCGTTGAAATAAGGAAACGATAGTCCAGAGGTAAGATCTCATTCTGAAGGGCTAGGGATGTGGTCCAGGCGCCAAATGTGTGGGTACAGAAACTCCTGACTTCGATTGTGCTTTAACCATTGCTCTGGTACCATTACACTTTGCGATGGCAACGTAGGGCCCAAACATTTCGAAGACACGCACAAAACTTCCCGAGGCCGAATCACACGCTTGTATTAGTCTTACGGTGTTGTGGGCTTATTCGAGATCACTAGCAAAATATGAAAAGAATTGCCCTCGATATTGCAAGTGGTGCACCTGGGATAAACTGTGAACTGCACAGGCATCGCCAAAGATTGTAGGGGTTTCACTTGTCAAATGTGGGTCTTCTCCTACGAACCTCTGGTATTTGGCAATTCCCATTAAGAGAGCATCTGGAGTCCAGTGCTTTGAACATTCTGTGGTCTTCTCTGTCCAATGCGGCTCAGTCTTCAACGCACTCACGACCCACATCATAAGACCCACTGAAATCCCTGGCTATTTCCGTCAAGGACAGTAGAAGGCCACTTCGGTAAGCCCCTTCCGAATCTCACTCGCACCCATAGGCGCCGGGTATATCCTATGCGAACCCATCTCGCCTCAGTAGAAATGACATGCATCAAAAATAGGCATCAAGGGACAGATAGGCCACCAACTTCTTTTTTCTAGATACGGAATCGGCTTAACCATTTCGAGCCATACACCAGCCGCCTTAATGCAGGGTAACCTCGACCTTTTTCTCGTTCTCTTCAGCTTAATCACTTCTACATAAGTCATTTGACATCATGCTTGCCATTAATCCACAATCTTGGTCCTTCAAGCTTCTCAAGCAAAAATCCTCCAAGGCCCTGAAGTTCACCCTATTTAATCGTTCTGGTCACTCATTCATGTCTTTAGGTCATTTCACTGCCTGGTATGCATGCCGCTTTGCTGACAGTTGCTCATTGCACTTACGACTTACATGTTTTCATTTCTTAGCGCAGCATATGTCCACAGGTACTAGATACAATAACCCAATCGAAGGAGGTAGAGACCTCCACGGCAATTTGGCACAAATGCAAGCCGACTTGCAAACACTGTTTAGTGGTACAGAGAACAAAGCCCGTACCTTTGATCACTGGAGTAGGGAGATTCTCTCTTTGACTGACTGGCAAGGATTGATTCCGCAACGGATTAGAAACACACGCGAAGACCGCGGTATTGGTGTGGACAAAGGTGCGCCTAGTAGAGCAGTACTCTACTTCTCTTGCCGATCAATCATGCACATGTAACATGCCCCATGAATAGATAAAGGTGTAGGGGAAGATCACCCATCACACCCCTCACAAGGATCCATTGACGCGAGGCCTGCTTCTGTTTTGACGCCAGATAAAGGCGATAACGAAAATAATGATGAGAAGACCCAAGCTCGTGTATGAGCGTATCATGAGGCAAGTGCCCCCACGGTGCAATCCATTGGTTTCGAGGACTGATATACCCTTCAAGGTGTGGCGTCTCTGGTAGGCGTCAATACATCGCCCAGCGATAGACTATGCATCAATGTGACATCGTATCTCCGGATCCCCTTTTGTTCGTGATAGGAACCCTGTTATAGCCAGGTTCTGTAACATGTTTTCAATTTGTTCCCGTGCTGTCTCGAGTCCACCCATAATGGACATTATATCTAAGCTACCATACATTCCTCCTTCGGTGAATGAGGCTTTAGATTGAACTTACCGCAATTTAGTGGGCAGCCTCGGTGGGCTCTAGCACGAGGTCAGTGTAAGACCACCGAAAGCCTTGATGAAGCAACATTCTGTCGAGATGTCAAGTTGACATCGAGTTACAAGGGTCTCTCGAGTTGCTACTCTATCCCGCGCGGCGGTTCCAGACTCGGAGTGTCAGCCACATTTAGCGGGAAGTGGGATTTAAAAAAGGCAGGAGTCACAAGGAAACTGGATGACTATGCAGGAACGGGCATACATGATATTATAATAGATACGTCTAGATGTCGCAATGAAAGGCACTTACCGAGCTGCGAAGTGGTCTCAGATCACACGATTTCTTGTCAATCTGATTATGTTATTCTACTGGCCCCAATGTTGTACCTTACTGTAAACCATACTGAGGGTCAGTCCTTTGGCCGCAGATCAATAGAGATTTCCAAGTGGACTGCTCGCAAAAATGAAGTTCATTGCTCCGCCTTTGAGGTTCGTATTGGTTTCTGCCTTCGCTGTCACTACATGAGCTGCAGTCGTGCTTGATGGAATTGTAGCGGGGCATAAGTGATTGGGTACGATATCCCTTGCCTTAAACCGTCGCCTTTTGATTCCATACGACATCTGCATAAGCCGTCATTAAAAGATGCTGTGGGTGAGGAAGGTAAGCCCTTGAGCCGAAGCTCACTTGCATAGAGACTGTTTTTGAGCCATCAAATTTTGTCTCAATGTTTCGACCCTCCAATCCCGCGCTACCTCGATTGATCTCATGTAATCGATCTCGATTACACAGAAGCAAAGAATAACATATGAGGGTACGTTTGTTTTTCGAGATCACCATGCGGGATCTCACTACAATCCAAGCACCCTAGCATGAAGCCCAGCTCAGTGGGAGTCTGGGAATAGCATGCAAATAATGCGATGTTGGGATGCGACACTAACCATCTTATTCAAACCAGTATGGCCCATTCACATTTGTGTGATTTAACTCATTGTGCGGAAGGCATCTCGGCGCTGAGAAAACTCGATGGTGGGTTTTCTCTTTCAAAGTCGGAGACAATAGCGTTTGTCTCTTGCAAGTCCCGCCCCATGTATTTTAGGCTTCACTACTATATTATAGATCGTAGATGGTAGATTTTTACCACCGTCTCTTAGGTTTTAATCCTTAGCTACGGTTACGGAATCAATAATAACGACAAGTCTTGATGGAACATGCAGTGAAATATAGGTTGTCAGATAATGCCCTATGTTACCAATCCCACTGAAAAGAAGGCGACGAGAACAACTCATTGCCAAGTAAATGTTGCACTTTTCCCGAAACGCAGATTTGGGGGTTGCATCGGGCCCAAATTAATATTTGTATTACACCGTCATGAATGACTATGTTCAGTAGTAAGCTACGGTCGCATTTTGCGTGTTGTCACTCACCATGCTGCGCAACGCATGCTGGTGGTTGTCAGACCTCAATGTGAGGTTTCTGTTTGTCAGCATAGCCCAGTTCCCGATATAGTCCAGTTGCTCGATCTACCCAAATCTGTCCAGGAGGGTTAAATCCATTTGTCATATATCAGGAAAGCGAGGCCTAAGGCTTCTTCAACCATAAGTTCACGAAGGTGAGACTGAAAATTTAGGAGAGATGCTGTAATTTAAAACGGCCTTCCCGACTGTTGGATTCGTGCAATGCCACACTCTGTCCGTTGGGGAAGCGTTGAAGAGCGCAAATCAAAGGGGAAAAAACGATCCGGTGATCTTGGGATTCCCACCTGTTGATATGTATGTAGCACTGGTGTTTCAAAATTTACGAAAGCATTTGACTTGGGGCAAGGACCCTGTTATCTTGCAGGTGGAGGTTGGGGTGCGATCCGCGCATTGTAAGGGGTCCCTATTGCCTAACGCACGCGAGGTACCCTTGAAGTGCACAAATAAAGCACATTAGAGAAAGTTAGAAAACCTTGATAGCACGCTTAGAAGATAACGATAATACCTAATTGAAAAGCGTGATATATGCCATGACGTAGGCGTGATTGTGCAGGTACTCCTCGACCTTTGCGTTCGGAGCGATTACTCATACTGAGGCTGAATACAATATTGATTAATTATGCCGTATTTTGTGAGGACGGGCGATTGTAGTGAGAGAGGGGAGTGCTGATAACCAAGTCATGTGGTCCATGATCTCCCGATCCCGCAATCGATCCGATTCTTTGAAGTCAAGATATGCGCTGAATTTGATCGAAACCTCCTTGATTGCGATTGCAGGTGGTCTGGATATGATCTATAATAACTAAACCGCAGTCATATGTGCCTCACTTTCGTGAAACAAACACGGATGTACCTAGTAACAAGGCACTGAGCAAAAGCCTAGCCTCACTTGCGGGTAGTCCATGTGCAAGGTAAAGCCTTCGTGCATCCCTGCATCTGTCCCAGCGTGCGGGGCAAGGGAAATGGATCTGAATGGGGCAATTGCGGATGCTCCTTGCAAAGTATATTGCACCGCATGGTTTATGAAGGATGAACGATTAGTTATCTAGATCTTATATGCGCGCCATATGGTCCATGACTTCATTATACCAACGTTTATGTCCCTGAAATTTCTATATTGATATGCTTGTGAGCTTATATGAAGGTCCAGGGGTAATACTTCGATAAGGGTCTAATCCTAGACCAGTTTGACTGTGAGCAAACCACCAGAATTGCAGCGAAAGACCTCAAAGCGGCACCCCACTTGAGGCACTGACGTGTACTGAGAAGTTTTGAGCGTCTTTTTTGACTTGGTCTTAGGGCTGCTCGGCGTTCAAATTCCTTGGATATCTTCAAATATGATATAGAAAAATGATGTCAGCCAGAATATGGAAAGACGCAATACCTCGTAGAGTCAGTCAATTTATGCTCCTCTTGGCCATAAAGTGATCATGGAGCCAGTGATGAAACATGTGAGCTTTGATTAACAATGTTCCAGATGAGCGGAGTGCCTGTCGGGCGGATGCTCCTATAGCTTTCTTGGGAATTACCTTGGGCCGGGCCGGGCCGCTGAGCCAGACTTGATAAGTTGTATATTAACACACAAGACGTTTTACATCATTTGCGTGTTGAGGGCCGCCATGAGACACGTTGGAAATGTCGGCCGTTTACAATCCGAGCCGCAGTGTTGCCACCCGAAACGGAGCAGGAATGCAAAAGGAAGTTTCCCGCTTACCCATCCTTCGGTCCCAAAGTGCGTCTGTTGCGAACATTAGCCTTTCATCCTACAAGTGATTGAGGCAGCCGATCATTCCCATGTACCTGGGTTGATGATTACGAAGGTCCATATGGTGAACTGTATGTACTCACCAGCTGAGTACATTGTGTAGCTCCAAAATAGCTGCGAGAGTCTCCGGCGTTGTGGTAGAACTGAAATCGGGCATAAAAGTGATTACAGCTACAAAACGCTGGGCATCGGAGATGCTATAACTTAGAGCCGATATTGTGTGAAACTCATGATCAGTATTCGCCCAAAGCATGGAATGTTCCTCATTCGGATTTGGATGGGAGAGGGCATAGAGCTTAGGTCATCAATGTCACTTGGACAATTTCTACCGGCCTACCTACGCCTATTATAAAACAAACTTGCAATAGCTCACGTCCAGGTTTCCCCCGCTTCGAAGTCTCTCGTACTTCTGTCCCTTCTCCCTACCACCAAGAAGCTACACCTCGGCAATCCCTCGCGCTATTCTAATCTCGACCACTTAAGAGGGAGACAATACGCGACATCTCTCATCGTTGCAAATCACTATCACCTTCCAAGTCTACATCGTCTTACCATTCTCATACAAGTCGTTACTATCCTACCTGATACCTACAACAATGGATGCTTGGGGTTAGTTATCAACGATTGTACTGGCTTTGACCTTGTCGCCTCACAGCAGTTTTAATAGGCGTCTTTGCCAGCTCCTTCGAAAAAGTATTTGGGTCGAATGCAGCCCAACAGTCCAGAGAAAACAACAACTCGCCTGTCCAACGGGTCCGTCGCACAAATTGCTCCGCTCCCCAGAACTCCTCCACCCCTCCTGCACCTGCACCTGCA
>WSUA01000174.1:23722-36206 GCA_019633455.1 Tulasnella sp. 419 | reverse complement strand
CCCTCCTCCTCATCGCGGGAGGTTTTTGGGACGGAAAGTCCGTCATTGTGGAACCCTTGGGACCTGCATTTATGATGCTCCCTGACTGTTCGCATGACCGCATCCAAACGCTGGCTCACCAGCTGTATGCACTAAAGCAGGGAGTGAACACACTTTCTAGGTATGTGCATCTCATTCTTTTGATCATGTTAGTCCACATCTCAGCCTGGCTTACTCCTGTGTAGTCGGCAACCCTCAAACGAGCCACTCATTTCAGGTGTTCCCCGACTATATCCTTCTTTCATAGATCCAGACTCCTTCACAGGTCTACTCCCCAGCGATGAACAAAGTCTATCGTTTATTCGGCCTCTCCACGACTGCTCTTCTCTCATGTTTCTCGCTAATGTCAGCAATTCGGAGATCCCCCGACTGGTCAAACTTGTCACCAATCGTTATGGGACGATTGTGCACAAGACACTGGCAGCGCAAGGTTTCGCACCTACCCTTTATGGTCAGAAGAGTCTCAAAGGTGCACCAACAGCCTATGTCATGGAATATCTCGCCCCTCCGTCTGGTTCTCTCAACGGCTGGGTTACACTTTATACATTCTCTCAGAGTTCAGGTGCAATTGAGCACAGAGACGTCATTTGGGCTGCACTTGAACGAATACTGGGAGTGATGCAGAAGGAGGAGGTTGTCCATGGTGACTTACGATCCAACAACCTGATAGTGGAGGTAGATGTAGATGGACGACCATCCTTGCATAAAGGCATTGTTTCCATGAAGGTTGTTGACTTCGACTGGGGAGGGAAGAGTGGAGAGGTATGTTACCCTTTGGAACGTAACAGAAGCATTGCGTGGCCCGCGGGAGTTGGAGAGCGGATTGTTGTTGGCCATGATCGCCAGTTGGTTCAAACATGGTTTGATAAACTTTTCCCTTAATTATGATTTTCTACTGAAGGTTTATCCTTATTCCGTCCTGTAATCTTTTCTGATTCTTTTTCTGCCAATATCATGGAATGTGCAGAATCTCGTAGCGCCAATTCTCCATGGCTATCGCTGTGAGCCGTAGGTGGATATATGCTATCGTATACATGCACTTCAAACCGGCCAGATTCCTTGGCGTCTCATTCGGGATTGTGGTACACATGCAATCATATCTACTTCATCAGTACTGGAGCTTCCCAGCATGCAATCTTGATAATTTGACTATTAGGGATCAGGGCCTACTAGACCATGACTTGTACAATAGCCAGGGCCACTTTCTACACTTGGGGATGACCAATATTTGATTACATAATGCTACTGGATTGGCAAGTAACCACAATCAAAGTAATTTCCTGGTATCGCCCTTGCGCAACCCGCTGTATCTATAAAAACAACTCTCATTCCTATTTCTGGTGGAAAAAGAATGAAAATACCTACCGAGAACTAGGGGGCAATCAGCAGGATCATCGCAGCATCTAATACATGCTCTAGGTCCTGCGGGTTCTACCAGCTCAACGTATTGCTGGTACCTATAGACTTTTGAGCTCATCTTCTTAGCATACTACAAGTTAAGCTACTTACCCGAGGCATCTACTACCGCGAGGATTTCCCTGCAAGTCAATTCCGCCATGACTATCATACTGTCCTCCGAAATCTGCAGGGTTGAGTCGGTCGATTGTCCATGGGTTTATGCACCCAGTCACTAATTGTCACACAAAACATCAGACGTTGATATCTACGTATGATACGAATGGCTTACATTGAACCATTCGGGCGCCATTTACACCAGTGCCCTGGACAAAGGAGACGTTTCTCCAGAAATTGGGTGGTAGCCATCCTTGAGAAGCATCATAAGGGTACGAGCAAAAGGTCTGCATACCGCCCTGAATGAACTATGATTTCAGCTGCGAACATCTTGTCAAGCGTACAGAAGCGATACTGGATATTCCGAGTCTCCAATATTCGTATGTGGAAATCTGGGGCTGAAGTCAGATCGGATCCACCCATAGTACTAAGACGACGTACCGTGGCATGATCATACAATAAACTCTGAACAAGTGTTATAGTATTGCTGATTAAAAACTACAGAATTGACTCACGATTCTGAAGTAATATAAACCACATTATCCGGCGCTACTTGTGAAACATCAACATATTGAGGTGCACCCATGACGCTTGCAAGCATAGAAAATACTAAGAAGGCAAGGATGACGACCATATTCATATCAACTCCTAGAATGCGATTCCTCATATCGTTGGATAGACCAGTAACCTGGTGGGAATCCAGTATGCCGGCCTTGGCGGCTACCCTACACAGTATGACGTAAAAAAATGTCACAGGCGTAGGGTCACGATGTGACATTTTTCCTTTGCATCCCCTTACGCCAGCACTGGGATGAAACAGGAAGGATCGGCCAGGGCCAAGAAGTGTTGTTTGTATGAGCCAATAGATGTCAGCATCCTTGGCGATTAAAAATAGCCCATATAAGAAAGGAGTGGGTAAATAAGCACCCACGCGTCGAAGGCCACGCCTAAGGCACCGCGAACCACAAGAATCAGGATCTCCAGTGTATTAAGCCATGCGAATATTTTGAGATTCAATCAGCCTATATAATACATTATGCTGTAACACGGAGCGGTCTTAGGTCGGATTTGGCAGGGTATAACCGTAAGAATCCAATACCTAAGCAAATGTTTTATTCTAAAATTTCAAACATTTGCATTCTCTTGATCTTATGAACTATTTGTAAAGCATAAGAGATCATATAAAGGGCGATTCGTTGGTCGGTTCCGTGGTTGGAACCCAGGAACCTCGATTTGTCCCTGCTTTTCTACGGCTGACCAATTAGAAAGCGATCCCTAAGAAGTTCGAAGCTCACGTTCCGAACCAATCCATCAGATGGTATCCCACATCCGCTGCCTGCGTCGGCTGAATATATATTAGTCTCGGATCATCGGTCATGACTCCACCTTGAGGTCCTCGATTCCTTCTCTCTCTGGCTCCTATGCGGTTCTCTCTGTTCGCCCTCTTCGTCTCGACCGCTCTCGTTGGCGTTGTGAGCTCCTCTCCTACACCAGAAGTCAATGAATACGAGGCGCGGGACTTGGAGCCGAGAGTTTCCTTAACCAACATGGTTCGGATCAACAGTGCAAAGTACGGTTACAAACCTCTTCGAGGAGAAACGCCCACTTACTAAAACCCTACTCTATAGAGATTACTGTCTTATCGTTCCAAAGAATAAGCGTACCAATATTGGCGATTCAGAACATCCGGTATGAGCAAACTTTCGCGCTGTCATAAATAGCAATCCGTCCTCAACCTGGTCTTCACAGGGTGGAATGACGACCTATTGCTCAAAACCACAAGGCGGCCAAGGAAAACTCCCATCTAACTTCTGGAAAAACGTTGCATATAAAAAGGGGAAAGGCAAGACCGGAAAGGCGTATGTTCAGCGTAAGCCATTTCCTGAACAGTTGCGTTTCCTCTGTGCAAAAGTCTCATTTGTGTTACACCATCACAGTTACCGGGTGCATCAATGCCAAATCGCTCGATCGTCTCGATCCATCTGATGGTGGAGGGCAATACGATTCTAGTGGCGGAGCTGGGGGTAAGGGCAATCCAAAAGGATCGAAATGTACAGGGTAAGACATCCACGTTGACACTACAAAATGAATCATATGTACTGAACTGCAAACTGAATTCATAGCTACGCTCATTATGTAGAACTAATTGAGCCGGATGTCAACCGAGCCTGCATTCGATGTTGCCAAGAGTACAAAGATTGTCCCTTGAACAAAGGTGTGTGCATGCGATGATCAAAGAATCTACCTGATAAATGATTGAGCACATTCCTTCAAAGATACCGCCGGTTGCCCCGCAGTCATTCCCGGAAACTACTTCAGTTGCACGTAGACGACAACTTTATACCACAGCTTACATGGACATTCCTCCCTACTCTATTCACGACTCATTCACATCTTTGACGCGTGATCCCATACAAAGGACTTTGTGACGAACATTCAACGTTGTTAATTTCATGGTTTCAGGGTGTGACCTCTTCACTCCCACGTAGTATCGGACAATTGCATTGCCTTCGGAGCTTCTCTGACATTATCATCGTACCCTACGGAAATGGGATTTTTCTCCGACATGAGCACACTGCATTTTCCATGAAGTCAATTTCCAATACCTGGTGCTGGTTCATCTGGCATTTCACATGCCTGGTGGGAAACCAACTACGTATATGGGATTGAGCAATGATAGATACCACGTTCTGAATAACGATTACAGCCTGAATAGCAGCGTTAGCCTCAGTCAGTTCGCCTCTATGAAGGTAATCCATCCAAATGCTTCGTGTTGCATATCGTTTGCATATAGTTCTCGAGACTAGCACGGCTGAAGGCTTGCTCGGTCATGGCCATCTTTCAACTGGTGTGCCACCTTGTGCTCTCGCGTCTTCGTTTTTCCGCCGTTTCCCATCTTACAGAAGCATACGTACCAATGGGTGCAAACCTATGGTTTGTGCAGCAGCGTAGGTCTCCCACCAATTATTCATCCCATCTTCTTGGCAGCCCATCAGCTTAAAATAGAAATATAGGGGCGGGCTTCGCTGGAAGTTAAACTTCGATGCTTGAGGCGGTGCTTGTACGAAGCTAGTAGAAATGCCGGCATCACTGCTGTTGGTACTGTCAGATGATTGCAATGATTTGCTCATAGTTGAAAAAATGTTCAATAAGGCATTGAAGCATATGTTATGTGGATCGCAGCATATGGAACGTTATGGATCGAGTCCAGAGGGACACATATTCTTCAGCTGCCAGTATGTCTACTGAGAATACAGGCAGCGATATTAATAGGCGAGGGCGTTTGGAGTGTCTCTTTGCACCCTTATGCGGAACTTGAGAACTCCCCAGTCTATCTGCTTGTACATTGATCCAATGCCATTGGGCGAACCAGCCCCGATTGCGTAAATAGTTGCAAGCGCTCGGCCTCAGAAGCAACTATAACTGCAGATAATCCACTGGTACTGCGCTGCAACGCTATATATAATGTCGTCCCACAAGCCACTGAATCTGAATCTGCTCCCTGTCCCGTTCTTGGTTATTAGCTCCCGACCATGCTATCCACAATTTTTACCTCCCTTACCTTGGCCCTCGCCACCATTGTTGTCGCGTCCCCAACCCCAGAGCTCAACATCCATGAAACTCGAGACTTGAATGCAAGAGCTGACCTAACCAACATGGTCAGGATAAATAGCTCTACGTAAGTCCATAATCTGGTTGGCTATAAGAGCTTAGGCAAGATTATGTTCAATTGTTAGGGATTACTGTCTCATTGTTCCAAAGAATAAGAAAACCAATATTGGTGATTCCGAGTATCCGGTATGAACTAAAAAAAACACACTGGATGTCAGTAGTGTTGATCTCTCACTTCAATACTACTAGGGTGGAACAACAACCTATTGCTCAAAGCCTGAAGGTGGACAAGGGCAACTGGCTTCTAATTTCTGGAAGAACGTTTCCTACAAAAAGGGTACTGGAAAGACTGGGAAAGCATATGTCCAGCGTAAGTCATGCCATAGATTAGTGCGTTGGAGCCCCACCTTCATGAGTTCATGAGGCCACCTTAGTTACCGGATGCATAAGCACCAAGACTCTTGATCGCCTTAACCCTTCTGATGGAGGCGGCCAGTATGATTCCAGTGGTGGAGCTGGTGGAAAGGGCAATCCCCAAGGTTCCAAATGTACTGGGTGAGCATGATTTCAGACCTCGGGTGTGTGCATAATGACTATGCGTGCTAACCTAAGCCCGTTCATAGCTATGCACACTACGTGGAACTAATTGAGCCAGATGTCAACCGAGCGTGCATCCGCTGCTGTCAGGAATACAAGGATTGTCCTCTAGACAAAGGTGTGTCTGACTGATCAGTTCAAACTGGTTTGCAAACGCCTGACTTGATTCGCCAAGATACTGCCGGTTGTCCTGCGGTCATCTCTGGAAACTACTTTGATTGCAATTAGCCATACATTAGCCATCCTCGGACCGTTCAGATATTGATCCTCCAATCATGAGCACCATGAATGAGCTCTGGACAGTTTGGACAGTTTCTATTTTGTAACGGACTTAACGGACTTCTTTGAATTTTCCTTGTTTGTACCTCCACGGACATTTACTCAATCCCGTCATCCAACAAAGTACGTGCTGACTGATCAGCCACTGCCGAACTGCCTCCATTTCTTACCGAACCAAGCTTTGACAACGAGTTACTGTGCCAAGTGGTGACTCTCTGAACAATCTTAATCACTGCGTGATTGCATACGAGATCGCTTGCCAGTAGTTCAAGTGACCGCAAGTCATCTTGTTGAGTCTCAGATATTTTGGTATACCGACCCCTTTTTTGCACTATAGGAGTCCTGCAGATCAAGAAGACAACTTCTTAGCCATATTGTCTCTATCCTCGAACCGTCGGCTCTTGGGTGGTCGGCCCGCAGAACCCCCGAAGTTTTGACTCAAGATTCGATTCGTTGCGATCCATCGACCATGTGGCAAACACAAGAGCTACTATCACGTCACCTTTCACGACTTCTCGATATGCTTTTGCGCGATTAAAGGTCAATTTCTTGCGATGTAGCTGCTGTCTCCACTGCTGTCAAGGCGATAAGTTCTCATTTGGACGAATTTCCGGCCGATAACGCGCCGCCCCGAGGCTGCAGCCAGTAATCTCAGTCGTATGGATGCGATACGGAGCTTCCGACGTCAGTCCCGTAACTTCTGCGAAGATCCTGCTTTGGGCAGCCTTTGACAGGAATTCGCCGCGTCTATCACGTTGCCCAAATGGAGGACTAAATTCGAAGATCTCCCGAATGTAATCTTGGCGTTGGCGATCACTCTTTGACCTGTATGCCGTGTCGCGCCAAGACAAGGTAAAGAGGTAGATCGTGGACTTCTGAGACATATTGCTCAGATGGACATGGCGTTACATTGACAGTTCTGCCGATAATATCACCGTTTCTTCAGTTTGGGCAACTTGCTCGGTCAGGTTTCCTTACCTCCCTCGAAATGTTCAGGTATATAAGCCGTCGAAAGTCGATGATCATAGCTATCTTCATCCTCCATCGTAACTCAACATGAAGGTTTCCGTCGCTCTCGCTGCCTTAGCCTCCGTCGCTGCGGTTAACGCTCATACAAGTAAGAACACCTTTAATTACTTTGATGTTGAGACTTAACCCCACGTCAAAGGATTCCAATGGTTCCAAATAAACGGCGCTGACTATGGTTCTGATTACATCCGTATGTGAGTACATACAGATCCTCCAACTTTTGAGTTTTATTCAGTCTCTAAACCCCTGGAACTGTTAGCCCCCCAAATAACAACCCTGTCACGTACGTATCTATGGCTCGTTCTAGTGATGTAGAACTCCATCTAATATGGACATGACTTATCTGTAGCGACGTCAACTCCTCCGTGATGGGATGCAACGTTGGTGGTAGTTCTGGAAAGCCCAAGAAGGCAACTATTGCTGCTGGAGGCACATTCACCGCTGAGTTCCACCATGAGGGACGCACTACCCAGGGAATCGACCCATCACACAAGGGTGCTACCATTGCTTACCTTGCCAAGGTTAATGATGCCACTACTACTTCTGACCAGGGATTGAACTGGTTCAAGGTACGAATGCATTTCTGGTGTTAGCCTCCCATAGGCCTAATTACCTTCCTTCTTAGATCCACGAAAACCCAAGCATCAACCCATGGGCCTCCGACAGCTTCAACTGTAAGATGCATCGTAGATCTTCGAAGCAAAGTTGTCGCTGATATTCTGTCCAATTCGCTGTTCGTTTCAATAGCAAACGGTGGCAAATGGTCCTTCAAGATCCCAACAAGAATTGCGAGCGGCGACTATTTGCTCCGAGCTGAGACCATCTCTCTTCATGCTGCTGGTTCTTACCCTGGTGCCCAGCTTTACTTCGGTTGTGCTCAGGTAAGCATCTCTGACGAGTAACTATCCTTTCTTTCATTTCGCTTATTTTGAACTTCAGATCACAGTAACTGGCGGTAGTGGCGGCAGCCCAGCGACCGTCAAGTTCCCAGGCGCCTACAAGGGAAGCGACCCAGGTATCACCTTCCAGTTGTACTATCCCGTTCCGACAAGCTACAAGGTCCCGTAAGTGCAGATTTGGTAGTCCTGTTCGGATGCCCACAGCTGATGTTTATTGTGTCTCATAGCGGTCCCCCCGTTTACTCGTAAACTATCGACTAAGCCGGCTAGTTGGGGATCTCACCCGGGCTCTGATACCGCAGGTACTTATATATCATTGAATTGAGCTAGTTCTTTGTTACATTCGAACCACATACTCAATATGCCACGATTATGAAATCAAATTTACCTTCTATACTTGCGAGCTGTGGATGGCCACCTGTGCCATGGATGGAGAAACGTGGACTGACTAACAAAGGGCGCTAGTGTTTCGTCACCAGAAACAAGCAACAACTCAAAACCGCACAGAGGTCTCAAAATGAAGACACAGTCCTGCCACCTGCGTGCTGTTTCAATTCTCGACATGGTTTCGACTGTTGTTTTGACCTGTCCAACTTTATAAGGTCGACTGGACCCCGATGCGAGGGTCTTACATGCTCGAGAATCCTGTTATTCGAAGTTGATCGTCTCCGGTGTAGACAATATCTCTGGGCTATTGACACGACGGACCCATTCAACTTGCTATCGTTCTATATCAATCGATAGATCCTGGCATCTCAAGGTGGGACATCCAGTCATATCCCACTTGAGTCAACAGATATGCGAAATTCGATGGCTACCCCAATAAAACGTCATGCAATTGATGAAGCTTGATTCCGCATGGATCTGTCTCCGCTATTGAGCTTGCAAGGGATGGTCGCCAATTCGATATATGCAATAGATAAAGGTGTTGAAGTGGAGTTCTCAGTTGATCATACCAGAGCAGCGTGCTGAGGTGATGCTGAACCTGAAAATAACAGTTAACGCATAGTGTCCAGCACATGGCGTAAGACGAGATTTACTAAGCTAACGATGGGACGAACGAGAAAGTTATGAGATGTTGGGAATTGGCCAAAGCCAGAGTACGGCTTCTTTTATATTACAACCGACCGGCGGGTGGGAAATTCCCACTTACAAGCCACCGTCACTGTTTCAGCACCAACACTCATCGACAATACATCCACTGCCGAAAACAATACCACGACATAGACACATATAACGCAATGTCCATTTGATCGTGGAATTATCCGTGTATGGCGTCCTAGATAAAACTCCCAAGTTTCCCAATATGATGAAGGATCCCGAAGTTTGACCCTGCGTTCTCACTCGATGCGGCAATAATGTTCTTGGGACTCATTCATATTTGCCGTCAAGTCCCCTGTCTTCCTGCTACCTTGCGCCTACTGAGTCTAAATTGCTGCCCGGCAACCCCATCTCCGTACTATATGGCGCCTTCTTTGGCCCCTCATTCAGATATGGATTCTTATTTGGCGGAGCTTCCGTCCGACGACGTCCCGTCCCGGTTCGAAAGAGCCAATCAGCTTGAAAATCGTGAGAGTTGTAATGACGTTCGTCTGTAACCTTGACGAGAGCTTTACTGCGGACAGATTTTATGTTGTTTGCTCATGAAGCCGCCTTCCGCATGGAGTGTTGCAGACTGTCGAAGTTCTCCCGATCATTTGTCTTGGCCAGACTATCAAAGTGCCCTCTGTCGTGCAAGCCTCTGTTTGCCGGCATCTGCAACACTTGCTGAGTTGCCGCAAAGATGCCTCAGTCCAAACGGTTGCATCATTTGTCAAGTGGAAATTCTCCCGACCATTTGACCGACGATAAATGCAGCATTGAGCTATCTGCGTATAAATGCGAGTAGTGTTCGACATCGAAAGAGCTATCCTCAGTCCCCAAGCTTCCTAGCCTCTTACTCCAGCATGAAAGCTTCCTTGACCTTCGCAGCTTTTGCTTCGCTCGCAGCAGTCAATGCTCACACCAGTAAGCGCGAGCTTTGTCCATCATGACATCGAGCTCACCCGGTCTTCGTAGCATTCCAGTACTTCCAGAACGCAGGAGTTGATTATGGGTCGGACTACCTTCGTATGTGAGTTGATTATGTTGATTCAGCTGCGTGAATTCACTTACCTATCCCGTCTATCCCCCCAGCCCTCCGAACAACAACCCAGTTACGTGAGTCGGCATAAGTCATTGGTCCGTAGAGGTAGAGCTTCGAGCTGAAGTAACTTTTGGTACCAAAGGGATGTATTATCGTCAGTGATGGGATGCAACGTCAACGGCAGCGTCGGAAAACCAAAGAAGGCTACTGTGGCTGCTGGATCCACATTCACTGCTGAATTCCATCACGAGAGCCGAACCTCACAGGGAATTGACCCATCTCACAAGGGTGCCACCATTGCTTACCTCGCCAAAGTTTCAGATGCAACAACCGCTTCCGACCAGGGATTGAATTGGTTCAAGGTATGCAGGTCAACGAGGTTGCTTGTTCAGGAGCTCATTAAGATCCTTCTTCAAGATCCATCAGAATGGAAATATCAATCCATGGGCTTCGGACAGCTTCAACGGTGAGCTATTGGTCCTAAGACACTGGTGAGAAACATATTAATAACCACCAATCCCTGTCCAGCCAACGGAGGCAAGTGGTCGTTCACCATTCCAACCAAGATTGCCAATGGAGATTACTTGCTACGAGCCGAGACGATCTCTCTCCATGGGGCCGCTAGCTACCCAGGAGCCCAGCTTTACTTTGGTTGTGCCCAGGTAAACAAATAAGGTCCAGGATACGTTTAATACGGCTTATTGATTTTTGTCCTTGCTCAGATCACGGTCACCGGCGGTACTGGCGGCAGCCCAGCCACCGTCAAGTTCCCAGGCGCATACAAGGGAAGCGACCCAGGTATCACCTTCCAGTTGTACTATCCCGTTCCAACCAGCTACACCGTCCCGTAAGTATTATTGCTCTGATATTACCGCTAGAAACTTACACAATATTTGATATCAGAGGTCCAGCTGTCTACACCGGATAAATTCGTGCCAACACCTGGTTGAGGGATCTACTTTCCGTGATGTAAATCTGTGTTACCTACGCGTCCTCGAAATAAACCAGGTTGAGTTATTCCTAGCTCCCGCGTTGGCGCATATGTGAGAGCATTAAGAATACTGGTTGCCAGCATGTTACTGTGAGATAGAGCAAGTCGCAGAGGTTTGAGTTCAGCACGTTTGATGCATTGTTAGAAGCTCGGTCAAGTACACCAATCAATTATAGATCACCCTTGGGTTCGCACTACCCTGGGCCCACACTACCCGACTTCTCCTTCGAATCCCTTCGGGCTCGTGTAAAAGAAACCCGGGATGGAAGGCGTTCAAGACCACCATCGCAACTACCATGGTTGCACCATCCAACAAGTCTGTTCCAGGTGACTGGGAGTCAAGAATATACGAAGGGATATGTCAGAGGAACTTACTGAATAATCTCTCATTAGATATGATACTGCAACGGTAATGTCGTGTGAGCTAGGAAGGAATAGAGCATAGTGAAAACCAACCTTCCGTTCCATCCATCCAGCAATTCGATGGTCCGATAAATAGACCTGATATATATGAATACTGTGCTGATACTGAGCCCAATAATCATCAAACGGATTTTTTGCGTTACTATTGCGAAGCCTCGGGGGCGGGGTTGTCTTGGAGCAAGCATTTCAACCGAATCGATGGCCGTAAAACCAGGGTGAATGGGTTGGTTGCGATAAACGCGGACAAGATATTCGATCGCCAGTAGGACATACAGACTCACGGCAACTGTGAGCCATTAGTCGGTTGTATCACATCTTATGTGGCATGTCCGGAATCAGACTCACCCATTTGAATAATAATACCTGCCACCATAATCTGGGCACCTCGCTCGGCACCATGAGGATCATCATCTTCTGCAGAAGAGGCAATCCCGCCTCCCGCCCCTTGAATGGCCAGGGCCACAATATCGGCTGTCACAAAGAGGATGGAAACTGTGCTTGGCCTGTCGGTCAGAATCACAACCCATCTTCAAGAAGGAACACATCACAAACAAGTTTTAGGCCTCAGCCTACTGTATTCTACTCCAACAATAGTCATGATGCGTCCCAAGATGATGAACATCGCTGCCTATGATCAAGTTATCGTAAGTCTGTACCTCGAGTAGACAAGCGTGCCGATTACTGACAGTCATGAATGAAGGTGCAATAATGGTCGATGTAATCCTAGAGATGGAGGTAATTGTGAGTCTCTGTTGCAGGAAACTGGAAGACATGGACTTACTGGATCATAAATGGGGTGGATGCAAGTGGGTTTTGGCTGGACCAATACCTAAATTGAATGGTTTGAATTTCAGGGGCGCATTTTAAATAGAGAGGATTTACCTTCCAGACCAGCCAAGTACCTCGCACAAGGCACAGGTGACAATGGTTGGAATTAAAAAGTACATCTTGTACCAGAGTGATTGGCCAAGATGAATC
>WSUA01000174.1:4095-23340 GCA_019633455.1 Tulasnella sp. 419 | reverse complement strand
GGTTCACGCAGAACCATTTCAGTTCAAGCGCTCAAGAATGTAAATGAAGTGGGGAAAGAGGTCACAAGGGGAATAAATTTTCCAGGGCTGTACGCGGTGTCAGAAACTACAAGAGGGCGCAATTATGATCCAGCCATTCGGAAAGCTGGGAAAATATGAGCCTGCACCAACAAAGACCCGAGATGTCCTGGGATGGCTCGGGCACACGCCCCGATCGACGAGAAGTGCAACGGTACTCGAGGTGCTTCCCTTTGACGACTGCGATCGCTATGCACGGCCTATAGTTGATTGACCTCGGGGAGACTCCGTAGCTTCTTCAAGTTCAAGAAAGTAGTGCTTTACGTAGTAAAAGCTCGGCATGTGGAGGGAGAAGTCATACAGTGGGATATGAGTAAGAGGACGGGAAGAGTGGGGGAGGAGAGTTCCGTTATCGCCGAGAGCTCTCACGTAGATGTTCGTCGGAGAAGTCGGCCTTCGCCGCAGACTTCACCCAGGCGCAGCATAGAACTGCCATCACCTTATCTTTCAGAATGTAGAATCCTGGAACAGCTGTAATATCGTGATTTCTTTCAACTGGGAATAGTAGCTGCCAAGATCTCGCCATGATTTTTCGTAGTGACCCACCACTTGAACACCTGCACTTGCATTCCCGAATCCATCCATCTCAACAAACCCTCTCCTCCATCCCAACACGAGTTACAGGCTTCCTGCCACGTAAATCAATCAGCCGGTCTTGCCCTTTCCTTGTCCCTTCTAATTTCGGAGCGAACGCGGGTCTTCTATGCCGACGATCACAAGTGAGTCATTTTGAAGTTGAAGATGCACTGATGGATTTTTGTAATTTGCGGAGACGCCACCACCCGAATAGAGATGTTTCAGCTTGTTCTCAGGTTCTCCGTTCCTCTTTCTAGTCACAAACTTACACGTGATAAGGTACACAAGTGCGTGGTAAAACGCGGTCCTTTGACGGTCAATAGGTCGAAGCTTGGAGGTCAATTTTCGGGTGGACGACGCCGTGCTGCTTGATTCATCTATGGCGGTTTTAGGTTGATAGTCCTTAACAATTGCTGCCGAGAAGATGCGTCGTACGTATGCTCTCTTGCCATCTTTCATCTGAAAATCATTGAGTTCATCCCTTAGTGGTGAAAATACTTCAGTTAAGTCGGTCTTCTATCTTCCACCCCTATAGTCAGGACGTTGATCCGATATTGTCCTGGGGTAAGAAAATCGACTATCTGATATGGAGATAGTGGTCTACGCACCTAGCGGAACACCGAATTCTTACGCGTCCTCGGCAGTCTTCAAAAGTGATCTTGAAACGGGGCATCAGTCGCATCTGGCGCAGAGTCATTTTCTTGATTGTCGCGGCTTCAAGACCTCCTATCACTCGGGTAGCACAAGTCTACCGGTCCCGAGGTGAACAAGGTGCATGATGTATACGTCGCTCATTCTTCATGACTTGCATTGCCGAATGCCTCGCTGTCTCATTTGGTATAGTTTACGAGGAATGCGGATTGTCGATTGAACGTTCTTGCGCGGTCTATGCTCTTCGCTTTCGTGATATGGCGAATCATTGTTCACACTTGCATTCCGAGCGACCTGTTCTTCCAAGCGTGTCCCTTGCAATTGCGTCATGTCTTGGTGGAGTCAGGGCTGGTGGCTAGCAATATGGCTCGATGGAGCAACTGGACCTTTTACTTGTTCTATGTTAGGTACTGGAGGTGGGAGGGTTACCGTTGCGAGGTGAAGGTATATGGGGTTGGTCTGCAATTTTCGCTCTCCAGAACAATATGCTGCGGAACTCTCTCGGGTGCACAATTCTTGTCGTCGATACGGGATATTCACCATACCTTTTCGGTATTACGTATTCCACGTCACAGCCTTTCCTCCCTCATACATACCCTCTAACATACCTATGTATTACCTATAGAAATACACGCGTATAACGCCACATATGCCGCTGTATTCGAGGAATGCACGTGCGCCACGAAATTCCACGTCGAAAGAGTCACTTTCCAAGGGGTCGTTTGTCTCGATTTTTTGTTTTAGTTAGCGTTAGCGTAACGAAATTTCTCGCAATATACCGGTCCGGATCGGCTCGGGGACTTTGTTTAACTTCAACTATCCATCCTACTAAATTCAAGTAGAAATCAGGTTGTGAGAATAACATGAGGTTGTGCATTTGAGTTTAGGAGGTGGAGGAGAGGGGAAAATGATCACTCATGCTCAATTTTCGAACCTATGGCTATCCATTTTCGCCAAAATGAGGTATCACGTCAGCTGAAGAGATTAAACTGTGTGAAAAAGTCCCCCTTTCCACCCCCGTTGCTTAGCAACCCGCAATCCAATGTCTTATCCAATCCAAACAGCCTGCGTGTTTATTCCATTCTTGGGCCTTTTTGATCGACAGGTCAAAGCTGCGGATTTACTTGAATTGGGGACCTAGAATATTGCAAGTTGGTATAAGGTGGGCTACACGAGGCTTTCTACTTTTTTGAGGACACAACAACGACGATAACTCGTGTAGGAGTAGCAGCTGAAATCTGAATTATCTACCAGTAATAGTATAACCACTCTACCTAGTCGGGATAGGATGAGAAAATAAGGATCGATTCGTAGGCAGCACCTTTGGGTTGTTGTTCTACCACAATGCGCGCCCAGGTATCGGCTTCTTAGTCGAGTTAGAACACGTTTTTCAGTGATCGCGATCTGGGGGGGCTATTTGAATTATAACAATAAGACTGCCCCCGACGGGATTATAGAAAAGAGAACAAAAACGCGTTGTGTGCGCCATGTCCGCACTCTGCCCCTCGTTTTAGGACGGTGGTGCCCGCCCTTTCGTTGAGGGATGATGTATTAGGATAACGATGATATTGAGAGAAGCGATGGAGCCTGAATTTATTTTGCTGATTGGAATCCACGGCCTATGGGGGTGCTTTTTTGCTTACGATAAGACCTCCGCCGGGTTTATGAACACAATAGACAATAGACGATGTTCCTCATTGGTGCCGATTGATAGCATAAGTGGCAGATCACGTTGTCCTGTCCAGGTACGCAATTAAGATAGTGTTTGAATGTTACATACATAGTAAGACATTGGGCGGGAGGGATGCACAAGGAAGAGGAATCGGGATAGGTGCTCTCCTTGCCCGCCACAATAAGCCAAAGGTTGTGTGTTGCTTCGGGTTCTGAAAGTGACGTGAAAGAACAACGGGCCGAGGGGTAAAGTTTTTGATTATCTGAGAGTTGTTGTATGACAGCTTTTCATTTCTTAGGTTTTCGCCAATCTCCGCTAGTGTGCCTATATGACGGGAGTGAATTAGACTGCATGAAGGAGCCGGATGACCGGAGAGCAGCAGGGAGATGTGCAGGGACGAAGGGTAGGAGGAGAACAATAGAGAATCTCACTAGTTAAGGCGCTTGTTTGGTGCTGTATGGAAGTAGCCGTAAGAGCCACCGACGCTAAAGAACGAGTTAGAGTCGACAGAGAGAAAGCTAGACTTCAGCAGAGGATGAGAAAGGCGATGAGAGATAATGAAGTAGTCAAAAAGCTTGGAAACGACGTCGAGAGCTTGTTGCGGAGGGCGATGAGTTGACTGCGGAGAACAGAGAGGAGATTGAAATGGGAAATCGACCTGTTTCAGAATGATTGCCTCGTGATCTTTGAGGTCCAGAAGCAGTTCAAGATACTATTGGCGAATGCTATTGGCTGCTAGTGAGGCAGTACCCTCAATTGGCGATCATTAAGTTCTCGAACCAAGTGAGATGGTGGCTTTGAGAGAATGGATGAGAGGACGACGTCTGGGACGATGAGTGCAATGACATGAATCGAGCATGGTTATCTTATCGTCGGTGGATGCACCAATGGCGACGATGGGAAACACGTTTTGTATTGAGTCAGCTTGAAGACGGACCCGATGATAATAATGATAATTAGGACAACGATTTCAATGCCGACCGCCACTAAGTGTTATGACTTGTTGTGTGTGGATTTGTTTTGGCCACCATATCCCTACAAATTCGGGGATAAATGGACCCAACATGTTTGCCGTTTCTCACCCTTTTCATTCGGACCAAACCTCTTTCTCTTTCCCCCTTCGATCGTCCTCGTTTTCCTTTCCTTGTACTCTCTCTCTCTCTCTCCACTCCCAACGACGACGACGAGGACCTTGAGTGATGCCAAAGCATCAGCAGCGGAAGATATCCAAGGCTAAGAAGGATGATGAGGTGGATGAACCGCTGACCATCCCCGGCGACAAAGACCACATCCCTCGTCCTCCCAACAAATGGATTCTCTATCGCTCTGATAAGCTCAAGGAATTCGCTCAGATGGGCATTCCAAAGCAACTCCAGGCAAAGTACTCCAAGATGTTGTCCGTCATGTGGGAGAATGAGTCTCCTCAGGTCAAGGAGCATTACGCTAGGAAGTCAGAGGATGCTCTCAAATTACATCAACAGCAATACCCAGATTACAAGTATCAACCAAAGACAAAGGCTCAGAAAGTGGAATTACGAAGGATGAAGGAGGAAAAACGCGAAGGAGAGGACTCATCTCTCACAAGTGGTGGCGAATCCAAAACAAAGAAGACCAAGTCTTCACCCTCACGAAAGCCTACTCGCGCTGTCTCTCCAGGTGCTCTTCATTACGCGCCTTATCCTACTCCACTCGCTGCTTATCCCAATCCTGCCATTCCTCCTCCCACTCCTCCATCGAGCAATCCAACTCCACAGTCCGACTCTGCTCCTCTCCCACCCAATCCTCCCTCTGATTTGTTGTTCTCAACTTCTGGTCCAATGTATCAACCACCGCCATCCATGACTCTTCCATCCTTGGTTCACACCCAGTTACCTTCATCAATCACCCCACAATGGACGCGTCACGTCTCAAACACCTCCGCTCCTCCCAGTCCTCCAGAGGATTCCCCCGCGACCATTCCAAGCGCGTCAACTGGTGAGGGATTCGAGTTCTGGCAGACTTTGGAAGGTGGTGTAGACTGGACGCAAGCCACCCCATCACCAACTGCTCTCGGAATCGTCGACACTACCGCGTCGTCCACCGGTCAAATTGACTACGCTCAATGGCCTTCCGAGGCTCCCTCATCCTCCAATGACCCACCGCCTCCTGTCGTTGATCGCTCGACGCGTCCATCTCTGCGAAAACCCAAGTCTTCCACACGCGTTTTGCCTCAGGCTCAAGACGCGTCCATTTCCATCCCCCAATCCGCCATTCCCACTCATCCTCAGTTCGCTCAAGGGTTTGGATCTCATTCCACCGCGTTGATGCTCGGTTCGCTCTGTATCGATGAGCAGCAATCCGCAACTGTCAACCCTTCGAACCTTAGCGTTCCCACTCCCTCCACCGAGAACCCTGGTCAGGTACCTGCTCTAGAAGTGAGCATGGCGCCGAACTGGGACGGAGTGGTGATGAGAGCAAGCGATGTTGATGGAAGAGGACTTGAAGGATCCGGTTGGTGGGCTGCTTATACGAACGACACGTTCAGTGGCATTCCCGAAGGTGAGTCTTACCCATCTATTTATTATTCTCATCATCGTTGTTCTCCCCTGTGTCTTTTACTCCTTTTTGGTTTCTGTCAAAGAACGCCTCTTTATTCCTTAATTTTCCTTTGTGCGGCCGTAATACCTTTTTTCTTAATTGGGAAACTGAGCGCGTTTTTCTTGGTTTTTCTGTTTCATTTTAGGATCCGCAGAACAGGGAATCACCATCAATGGATTGGCTCAACAAGACTTTGCGTGGTATACCGGCGGAGCTGGGGGTCCTGCCACTTTCAACGCCTCATCCATGGACCCCAACTCGATGTTGAACGTCGAGATGGATTTCAGTTCCTTGGTCCAATTATTGGGCACTGGTGCTACTGCCAATGATGGCGTTTATTCGTTTGGTGCACCCATTGTCAAGACTGAGGACGAAGAAACCGAGTCGAACCGACAAGTCAGCTTTGGGAGTATGTTGCAATTCCCAGATGAAAGCGAAGCTGGACGATCTGCCCCTCAGGTGAGTTGTGTTTTAAATGCGACTGGACTGGTATTGAATGTATTGTTATGCAGAGTCGCGTGACGTCGCTCAATTATGCTGTCGATGGTGCTCAGGTGAGATGGCTTTTGAGACATACCTTGAACATCAACCTAATTGTTTCATCAGAGTCGCTCCACCTCCTTAAACTTCACTACGGCCCCTGCTCCTGAAGGCGAGAGTGATAACGAACATGAACATTATCGTTCAACGTCACTCAACTTCCACATTCCTGACCATCATTCGTCGTCGACATCTGCTCCTCGTACTGCCGAGACTTTTGTTCCTCCAGCAGGAGCATCCAATGTCGGACGTCGAGTCGCTGGTAGCTGGCGACCTCCCTTATCAGTCATGGAAACCCCCGCGTCTTCGAGAGCTGTTTCGTATACATCGAACAATGGTGTCGGACATGCTGAAGAATGGCACGGCGCAGGTGCTGTGACATATTTTGGTGGTGGTGGACCTGCTATTCCTTCTTCTGGCGGTCAGCAATATTTCGCGCAACAGCAACAGCCTATTAGTGTTGCTTCTGGATCGGGAGGTGCTAGTTCGGGACAGTGAAAGAGGTTATTTCAAAGCAGCGAGCTCTGCTCAAGCTATTTAATCGACGCTGCAAGACTTGCGCCCCATTTTATCTTGGTCTCCGTTGTCTTTGTGTTGGCTATTTGCATTATTTGGCGAGATCATCTATTTGTTGGTTTTGATTTTTTTTTTATTCGCTGATACAAAAAGAATCGTCTGTCAACCATCACCATCGTCAACATTCCCCCTTACCCTTTCTCCCCCTACCCTTCGTACACCATTCTTGTTTCCCAAAAAAAAAGTTAACGATATTGCTCTCCGCGTTTCGTCGTCTATTTGTTTCGCTCTTCGCTTTTTGCTCTTTTTTTATCTCATTTAGCTTTCCTATTTTCTGCTCTACTTTTTTTCTTATATAATCCTATTCATCATTCGAAACCCCACACATAAAGCTTGTGGATCTGTTTCTGAATCTACTTTATCGTTTGAAATTCCATTTCCGTGCCACTACAAATTCATATCCAAAGTTTTCTCATTCTCACACACATACCAAGAAGCGGACACTTTTCAAATTTTTTTTTCATAACCCCTCCATGGAGGCGCAACATTCCTCCGTTTCACGAACCATCACGCGAAATTTTATTTTCGTCCTTCTTCTTCTCTCCCCCTTTTTGCTTTTGGTCCTTTTTCGATTCCCTTATCCACCCTCTCACTCCCGTACTTCCCCGCCCCGAAGAATGTCCTATTCCCAGCCGCTGTCCCTTATTCGGACCGGCCCACGCCACATTCAACTGTTCGACATCTTTTGGGTCCAACATCAACGCAATTTCAACTCTTTCGAGGATTGTATCAATACCACCCAAGACCAACCAACATCATCAAGATATCACTCCCGCTTTCCTCGCTACTCCAATTGCAACGCTCAACTATCTGAAGGATGGTCGACTTGTCAACCTTTTCTTCTTCAACAACCCCCTTCAAGCATCGAAATTTTTGATTACCCACTCTCCATACATTCAATCATCCCCCTTGTTCACTCAAATGCTTCATCAATGTTTTCACGTCATTTTGCTATCCCACTTTTTCAACACACCCCTCAGCATTTCTCTTTTGTTCATCTCGTCCTTTTTGCTCTCTCATCTGTACATTTATACGAACCATCGTCTCCTCATATTCTCCTTGCAGGACAACGGATGTCTCCCAATCTTATTATTTAGCTTCCGTGCCTCCGTCTGCGTTTTTTTTTTTCTGTCTCTTGTTTTTAACGTCTCGTCCCGTCTTGTAACGATCATATTATGAATGGCTGGCCTTTTTCCGTCATCCTATGTGCTCCCGCTTTCCCGTTTCTCGTTCTTGGTTGTCGTCGCTTTTTCGTTTTGGTTTTCGCAGTTTTACCCCCACAATCTGCATTGCTTGCGATGTAGATAACGATAGTCGTCATATATCCCGCGGGTCGTTATGAATTTTAGCGTGCTCGATATGTTTAATATGCGAAATCTTCAGATCTCTGTGTGTGCGTGTGTGATAAGATAAATCCAGTAAGGCCTAATGTTGGGGGCTGCGGGTGGGGCTCTGTTTGGAAGTTAAGTTTACCTTAAGTTTTACCTCATGACCAAAAGATGGGTAACCTTTGGGGGCTTGACACAACACGACGTCCAAGTAGTGCACAACAAATGCATGTCATTATGATGTGCAAAAGGCCTTTCCTCATTTCCATCCCGAGAGTTTCACGTCGGGAAGAGCATCTGAAATCTTAGGTGTGATACGAAGTTGACGTCGGTTTGATTGATTGATTTGGGAAGTTCGCGTTCGCGTTCGCGCCTAACTTGGCTGACGTGAGAAATCACTTTTGAGTGAGGTCGGAATCCACGCGCGTCAAGTTGCATCACATCGAGTCTCTCGTATTTTCAGAGACGTCTATGACGCCTGGTGAACAGATAGCGGTGTTCCTAGGTGCTAGGAGAGAGAGGGGGGTATACTAATTTACACAATCTCCGAAAGCGGAAGGGCCAGCCGAACAAGAAACCAATTGACCAATTGAGCCCCAAGAAACTTGAACACGACTGGCCTGTTCAAAGCTGGACGTTCTGACTGTTGTTTGGATCAGGGCGAGTGCCTATAGACAAGTGGGAGGGTCGAGACTCACTCGAAGAAACCGATCACGTTTCCGGCAGGGAAATACTCGCAGACGTGATAGTTAGCCTTTGCCTGTCGTGGGCAAATAAAGATAAAGATAAAGAGAAGCGTCAGTCCTGAGAAAGCCCAAAGGACTAAAAAGCCTAGAAGCAGGGGGTGACTTACGCCAGGGAAGATGTTGTTGTCACACACTGCAACGGCACATCCAACTTGGGTTGTACCCTTCCAAACTACCTGAGTGAAATGACTGGCTGTAGGATTTTGTGGGTTATAGGCACCTAGATGGGACGATTGTGATTAGAGGTGAGACATTTTATCGATTTTGATGAGATATGGCTTACCAACTTCCTTGATAGTCCAAGCATCGATAGCCGCCTGGATAGAAAAACCTCCTGTACCAGCCGCGAGATTCTCCCCGAATCCACCGGCTTTTCCTCCACCATGCTGGAATACGCACTTATTGGCCCAGACCTGTGCGGCTGCTTCGGCTGAAGCGGACCAGCTGAGAGGCGCTGCCCCATGTTGAGCACGGAATGAGTTGTGTCTGTTGAGATACTCTTGTTGACTGGCGTTCAAGCCTGACGATCCACCTGATGAAGTCTGAGCAGGAGGCTTCGCGGAAGTGACGGCTGCGGTGGTTTGGATCACAGGTTGTTTCACTATGGTCGTGGTTCGCGCGAAGGTAGTGGGTTTTGGCCCATTGAAATTGGCGAGTGTGATAGTTGTGAAACTGGTAGTTGCTTGGACATTTTGAATATTGAAAGATCCATCTTTCCCTTTGTCCGCATTGGCAGAAGCTTGGGCTTTGCATTGTTGGCGCTTTCGGGGAACGCTCCTGGCGCGATGTCGTCCAACGACATGATGGTGAGGATGGGCTGCACTTGCAGCGGTAACGAAGAGGATGGCGGATACGATGATGGAAGAGAAACGCATGTTTTGATAGTTGTGTTACAAACGAGTCAATCGGTTTGGGACTTGCAAATCAATGTCTTTCAAGACTAAAGGTTGAGAAACGAATGTCGGTAAGGAATGACAAAAATGCGGGACCTGCTCGTTAAGTGAAAATGCAAAGAAGTTGTCGAAGAAGTTGTTTCTGAAATCCAACGAGAAAACCCATCCCCTTTTATAACAAACCGGTCGTTAAGTGTTAAGTATCGTCTACATCATCTGTTGCGTCGCTATGCCACTTGTCACGTGATGGAATTGCCATGTGCGTACATGGCGACCAGTCAGGTTCCTGAGTTTGAGTGTACAAGCTCACCCTGAAGAACTCTCTTAGATTGTATGAAAAAAGGAAGAAGACTCCACTAGTTTCATAGTGCCACTTCATTGATTCAAGGGTACATACACGACGGTTATTTTTTCAACGTCCTCTGCTTTTCTGCAAATTCTACGATCTTCTTATCCACGAACATTCCTTTACGTTTCCTTACTGCGTCCATATATCCTCTTGCGACATTCGCGCGGTCAGCCTTCTCACCCAGGTCTTCGAGTTCTTCTTCCGTCGTGGGCACCCAGAATGGATCTTGATCCAGCATCTCGTATCTAGCAACCAGGTAAGCATTTGTGGCTTTGGCTAAACCTAGGATAACGAAGCCGAGACTTACCCACTAAAAATGAGCTGCGGGCTCGCAGCTCCTGAGGTACGCTTCCGAATGTCTAGCGGTAAACGGTAAGCCAGGTAAAAAGTCAGACCTAAAAAGGAACTTTTCTCACCGTCGGCAAACCCGAAACTCTCAACAACGGGCAACAGGGCCCGTATGGTAAAGAAGGTTGTCCCTTCCTTCATTTCTTCTGAGATAATGCGGCCTTTTCTTTTAGCTACCACACTATAGACCCTGCCCAGAACGTCGGCTTTCAGGGTTTCGTTAGGTTCGGTATTGTTACGTTAGTAGGAAGTTGTTTCACTTACTCGAAGCTTGAATATCACAAGTATACATAGCCAGCATCAATCGTGGAGACCAGTCCAGAAGCCCTGTTTTACATGCATCCTTTACTGCAGATATCAGGGAACCTCTGATCTGTGCCACCCGTGAATATACTAATCAAATGGTAAGATGAGTGAGATGAATATGATAAGGGTGATCATACTCGCCATTATCCCCTTCAGCGGCAATATTATTTGAATTCAGATGGATGTTTTCAACAAAGTAAGCCATTCCTTGGACAGGCTCAGCACATAGTGGCCCCTGAGACGTTGCGATTTGGAAGCCAGTTTCTATGTTGTCGTCATACTCCCGCGTATTCCGGTTTTCGCCCATTACGCTTGCCTCTGGCGTTGCAACATTTGATGCTGCTGGAGTCGAAGACTTGACCAAGCTGTTCTTGAGTTCTCGCTGTAAACGCTTCCGCATCCTACACTCCAAATCAATCAGTCAGCACCTGGACCACTCTGTATTCACTTAATGAACGTACGATGTGGAGAATCCACCCATTTTGTCTACGAGGATGTTTGGTCCTATCCTGTGAGGGCCAAATGACCAGATTCGATCCACAACTCCAGCCCATTCTGAGCCCGCGCTCTTGAATGATTCTTCTAATGTTGTCCAGAAGTTTTCTAGCTTAACGGTGGGTTGTCGGACCACTTCTCCGTCGATAACTTCCTGAGCTTCGCCCTCCGGATCATCCAGGTCGTCTCCAGTGGTACTTTTCTTGGACTGATTTCCTTGACTCTGTCTGTGGAGCCGTTTGATGATGCTCACATTGGATAAAAGAAAGCCTGTGATTGACTCCGGAAGAGGGACAGCGCGAATGGTGAATGTAATCATATTGTACGCTGAAGCGCTATGAATAGTTCCGCGTGGTGCATTGGGCGTCTTTGTAGGTGCCATATCTGGAGCTCTGACGGCCGTCTCTCGGAATGGAACAATAGGCGGCGAAGCTTGTATTTCAATTTTGGCAAATCGTTCGCGCAAATCTTTCAAGCACCGCTGAGGATATTCGTCTGAGAATACGAGGTGTTAATGTAAGATTACGGACATACCTCCAAATGTAGTTCACCCGCAGTGAGAATGACATGCTCTCCGGTCTGCTGTTGAAAGCTCTCCACACATGGATCGGCTTGAACAAGCAGTTTCAAACCATGGATGAGTTTCGGCATGTCGGCAGGTACAGCTGGCTCCAGCGCTACTCGAACGATAGGTGCTGCCTGTTCCATCTTGAGTCATATGGCCTTTGTTCTACAACAAAGAGGCTCACCTGTCGATTCACTCCAGCGAGGTTGACCATACAACCTCTGGCACTGTCTATATCCACCATATGATCAGCTTCCATGTTGGAACCCATCCCACATAACGTTCCATTTCTCCAAACAATACCCTCCAACCCTGTGACAGCAAACACGTTTCCAGCTCGAATTTTATCAGCAGGAACTAGATCCCGTCCCATCATCACGTATAACCCCGTGATTTTGATGATCGATACATGCTTGCTGTTTGATGGATGGGATGGTGGCAGTGACGCGTTGTATTTGGGTAGAACGCAATACAGGTTTGAGGATTTCGTGATAGTACCTGAGTAAAGCCGAGCAAATCCCAAGAGAACCTCTTGATCTTCATCAACCGAGGCCTCTGCAGAGGTTTCGCCCGGTTTTTCATCTGAAACTGATAGAGATTCGAGCGGAATGGAAGATAGATCGCTTGCATTGTCAGTAGCTGCCGCTAATCGGGCCTCCCTGGCCTCTCTTCCTTTTGCCCGCATCTCTTCAGCAGTCAAAGCCTTCCTCTGATTCTCCGGCATTTCCTTCTTCTGGACAGCGAACATTTTACTGACATATGCGACTACATATGCCTTTTCGTCATCCTTACATCCGTAAAGGTCCTCTTCTAACTTGTTCCTGGGTTTTACCTCTCCTCCACTTGATAGATCTGGGTATAACATTTTAGGTATTCGAGTTCTTTGGGCAATAGATGGTGGTGGTATTATGTCCACAACTGCTTGGAATGTGCATGTTGATAAAGATAACCATTGCGAGAATATTAAAGAAAGCAGATATCGGTGATCCTTTGACCTAAGATCACGAGGGAGGATTTTGAGGTTTAGAGTGGTGACAATCTTGGCAACCTTGTCTGGATTTCTAGATTGAAAACGAAGAAAAATAACAAAGGAATGTATTTCAGTATTTGTATTTTACATGATGAAGCAGTTGGTGAAAGGAGAATTTTGACTGACGGGTTGATGACAACGTTTTCATAGACAGCCCAAATATTCTCTAGCACGAACTGGACGAATAAAGGTTTTAGATTCCTCCCTTTCAAGTGCTTGTAGTTGATGACGCGCTTCGTTTTCGGATCTAAGTAGAAATCTCCCCAGAGCACTCGTCGTAGATTTAGTTCCTTGATACCAAGTTTCTGGGCATAGAGCTGGGCGAATTTGCCTATCCGGAAACCCCAACCATCTATTGCTGAGGCGAAAATGACATTGCCGCGTTCGGGCGAGAAGTACAAGTCTTCGTCGTCCTTCTCTTCGTATTGCTCTTCCATGCCAGTACTGGAATCCTTATCGTCAGCAGACCCTGAGTTGACATCGGTTTCAACCTGATCAGCTGTCGCGTCTTTCCGTTGCGCTAGTCGCCTTTCACGTTCTTCTCTCCACCTCAGGTCATCTTCCATTCGTTCGCTGGCAAAAAAGCTTCCCATAACAGCGTTTACCTGTTCTATGAGTTGGGTCAAGTGATGGTATGCTTCTATGGGTGCCAACTTGAGCTCCGTAATCAAACGGTCGAATTTGTTGATGACTAGGATAGGTCGTAGTCCGTCTATCCAGGCTTGTCGAAGGACCGCAGTTGTCTTCAGAGTGGATAGTTAGTGCATCGTTGGTATCATTCAGCTCCATTGTCTTACCTGGGTGCAGACCCCTTCAACAACATCGACCAACACTAATGCACCATCACATAATCTCGCTGCTGTGGAGACCTCGCTGCTAAAGTCAACGTGACCAGGTGTATCAATCAAATTAATAACATAATCCAATGTCGCCTCTGTTCGGAGTCAAGTGTCAGTGATTTCAAAACTATGACCGAAGTGTGCCTTGACGGACCTTGACCTTCTGTAGACTTTCTCAACATCTTGAATCTAAGCGATACAGCACTACTTTCCATAGTAATCCCTCTTTGTTGCTCATCTTCTCTGCTGTCCATATAACGTATTTTGCCGGCCATCCTAGCGGATATGATGTTATTCGCGACCAACAAGCTGTCCACAAAGGTGGTCTTGCCATGATCTACGACGAAATGTGGGCTTGAGGAATGAGAAATGACTTTTAGTAACATTTCAAGCTCACCGACGTGACCTATCGTGGTGATAACTCTGACTTGTTCTCGCGAATCTGTCATTTCGCCTTATTTGGGTGGAGGTGGTTCATCCTGAAATTTGGGAAGTGTGAACGGATTTAGCGGAAGTTTTTGCCACAGTATCTCCGACGGATTTATCCTGTGCTGCCACGTCCCTCGAGACAAGACACGACACAGCAATACCGTTTTCTCTTAATAAACGCTTCCTTTCACACCTTCCTTTTCACTTTATAACCCTTTGCTTATTTGGAAGCCTCAGGCCTCTTTCTTCATCTAATCCAGTTAGCTTGTTCCCTACAACATGTCTTTCGTTCGTTTGGCTCTATGCGTGGTTGGGGTCTACTCCATGTTTCTGGTGAGCCTGGCTTCTTGCTTCCTAAGACGAAGTTTGGGACTGACATGTCATTACACAGTTGTGGGCAATAGCTCAAGAACGATGTGAGTGAATTATGGCTCCACACATGACTTTACTTATCACTCCCTTTCTAGTGTCCGTTCCTTTCACCTCAATAACCACAGGAAAACTCGAGAAATTCCGCTCGGTGTTGTTCTTGAATACAGCACAGAGTTTTGCTAGTGCAATATCATCACTAGTCTATATATACCTTACGAGGAAGAAAGGTGCTACCTTCTCCGAAATGATGGGGCTTTCAGTTGGACCACCACCCTCGCACGTACTTCAACCTAACCAACCTATAATCTCCAAGGAGGATCAGAAAAAGGGAGTTTCCCCGCATGCCAATGGCAATGGCCTCCAAACTCCTCCTCCGACTCCACCTCGATTCCTCACCGCCGAAGATCGTACAAAGCTTATCAAGAGGTACATCCAGTGCTCCCTTTTCATCACAACAGCTGCACCATTCGGATTCGCAGCGCTATCTCACATCTCTTATCCTACTATGGTACTTGGCAAATCATGCAAACTCATCCCGGTGATGATCATGAACGTACTGCTCTACCGCCGCAAATTCGCTATGCACAAATACCTTGTGGTCGCAATGGTCACCGCCGGAATCACGATGTTCATGGGATTCGGCCCTTCAAAAGGAAAAGATAAAGTATCGGAATCCAGTTGGTTTGGCATGTTGCTGCTCGTGATCAACCTTGCGATCGATGGAGCCACAAATTCAACTCAGGATGAGATATTCAGCCGCTACAAAGTATCCGGGCAACAAATGATGTTCTTCATCAATCTCTTCAGCACCATCATCACATCCCTTCTTCTCGTCTTACCTCTTCCCTACATCCCTACCATCCATCCAGGAACCAACTGGGAACTCGAAATTCAACAAGCCATGGAGTTTATCCGCACGCATCCCGCCGTAGTCACACCTTTGGCACAATTTGCTCTGACAGGAAGTCTAGGTCAATTGTTCATCTTCGAGACATTACAACACTTTGGATCCTTGACCCTTGTGTAGGTAGAATCTTCTGTCCGTCGCTGACCGAAGATTACTAATCAATGAGCATTACAGGACCATCACACTGACGAGGAAGCTCTTCACAATGCTACTGTCAGTGATTGTATACAATCATAAGTTGACAGGGGGTCAGTGGGCTGGAGCTGCTACTGTATTTGCCGGCATTGCCGTGGAGGCATATGTTAAGCGGAAAGGTGAGCCTGGATATTTGACATCCTTCATCAGTTAAATCTAATCACTGCTACGCACAGATGTCCACGCTAAGAGAGTTATGCAAGAAAAGGAGAAGGCCAAAATCAAAGATCTGTGATATCTCGACTATATCGCTATTTCTGGTTGTTGTCTTGTATGATAGATTTGAATTCATAGACATTTGTGGCGACGGTGTTTGTTGATCGGTCAGGGGTGGAACAGTGGAGACTTGCTAAATCAAACATCCGAAGGAGATGGCCGATTTTGTCTCATGAAAACATGACTCCAACAACACACGCTTGGGAATACAAAGGTACCATTCATTTGTGAAGAAGATTTGTATATGGTACATAATACCTCTTGTTGAGGTCCCAAATGTCCCGCAGGACAACCATCAACATGAAAGAGAAACAATAGAGTGGTGGTAGAATGTGACATCGGTTTGAAGGACTACGGGGATCTACAATAAGCACCATATTACGCCATCTCAGTATCCATTGGATGAGCACCCGCTGTCGAGACGGGTATATTGCGGGGTACGGGGGGATTTCGTTTCCGCAAGTCCTCACTAGGAACCGTAAGCAGGACGATTAGCAAACGTGCGACTGAGAAAATGACGGAAAATCAGTACTCACCTTTCTTCCTCCTCATCTTCCGTTCGTTTTCTCCGTGAGGTCCCGGCGGAGACAGGACCATACTGTTGAACGGCTTGCGTAGCTTTATAGATTGATTCATATTCCTGCACCAAGCTAATCAGCCTAAAAGCACTAGAACCTGAGAAGCGAAGCGTGGTACCTTGATCTGGGTCAGGAATCCGCCATTCGGAGAAATGCAATAACGTCTATTTTGAACGTGATGGAGGGCCTCTTCCCAGGTCATTTTATGGTGCTCCATTACAAACATGACCACAAACGAAGGAGAGAGAGAGATTCCGCCTTGAATGAGGAGCTGTCAGACCCAAGAGACGCAACCTGAAACCTCAGGAACTAACCATTGCAATGAACCAATACTTGTCCATCTCGAGCTAACGCGTGTTCAATGAAGGCTTTAGCCCTATAGATGAAGTGATCGTAGAGACCGCTCAGTAAGGCTCCAAAATGGGCAAGAAAGGAGGCAAAGGGCTCAACTGGGGGAAAAGTCTAATCAAATTCTGCTCTTCGTTGTCTTCCACGTCCAAGACCAGATATTGAAAATGTTCCGGAAAACGAGGCTTAACCGAAAAGGCTTCTTTTGCGTCTCTGATACAGAGTCTAGAAGATGCGAATTCAAAGGTGAGTGGAAATCTGGGCGATGGCGATGGACGAATATGCGTACATGTGTGTAATCCCAAGATCTCGTAGTTTGTCCAGCGACTTGGATACTTGGAATGGACCCAAAAGAACGCCTGGTATGATTTCTTGACACTCTCTTCGCATCTCATATCTACATCATTACACGCCCATTTTGTCAGCACCGAGGTGGTTTAAATGACGCGTTGATGAGACATACCGCCATTCAACATCGGGGCCCTGTTGAGTTACTAACGTGGACATCGGAGACACTGCAGCTGTATTTGTTGGATAATCCATGGATATTTTGAGAAGAAGAGGGGAGCGAGGATAGTCGAATGGTGGTCGAGATTACAACAAGCAGCAGCGCTCTTAAGCATACCGATACATCCGGGATCCTTAACCACTACATCGCATCTCCCTTTTTGAACAACAACCTTTTACTAATGTCCGACGACGAGGATATCCCGTAAGTATGAACCTATAACTGGTAATTTACTCCCCAAGAATGCTGACTCTGCAACAGTATACTTATTGAGTCAACTACTTCTGCACCCGAAGCCACCGACAACCGGATCTTAGGCAAAGTCCCTCTCACAATTGTTACCGGATTCCTCGGTGAGCATGCTACTCCCACTTTGGTGCTAGAGTGTGCTAATATGATTGCTCCAAGCAAGGTGCCGGCAAGTCGACCCTTTTGAAGTGAGTAAGTTGGCTTACGATCGACTTCTCGAAGCGTGTTTTACACAAGATTGTTACGTTAGTTATATCCTCACGGAAAAACATGGATTTAGAATAGCCGTTATAATGAACGAGTTTGGTGACACGGCTGATATTGAAGGTAGTGTGATGAATTTTTTGATCCCGGTACGAAACTGCGGTTGACTTGACACCCTGTCTGATTAGCTCGTACTATCGGTGTCTCATCAGGCGATAACTCGAACTCAGCGTTATCCGAAGAATTCTTAGAGGTGGCGAATGGATGTTTATGCTGTTCTGTAAAAGATGTGGGGGCTGCGTCTATTGAAAAGCTGATGAAAAAGAGAGGGAAATTCGATTATATTTTGTTGGAGACGACTGGCCTTGCCGACCCAGGTAAGTCTTGGCAATCAGTTATGCAGTCATGACTCCGTTAACTAGAAGCACCTGAATAGGACCTATCGCCTCGATATTTTGGAATAATGAAGATCTCAGTGAGGATATAAGATTAGACGGAGTTGTGTGCGTGGTGGACGGCGTTTTCGGGCTAAAGGTTGGCACAAGACCTTGAATGCAATAAAGGTTGCAACTCATCGTTATGTCAGCAAATTGACCATGACAAAGAATCGGGCCAATCCAAAGAATTTCTTCGGTACGCATTACTAATGCCTTTTCCGCATGCATCGAGTTTACTGACAACTCTCAACTCCAGACAATTAGCTTGCTCCGATATCATCCTACTCAATAAAGCGGATATCACCCCACCCACTACACTCGAACAAATCGAATCCAGTATCCACTTAATCAATCCAACAGCTCCGATTGAACGTACAGTTTGCGGTGCAATCGATCTAAACAAAATCTTAGGACTAGATGCTTACTCCACATTACCCACCATTTTCGAAGACACCTCCCTCCACGCACATCAAGACCATGTTCATGATGAAAACTGCAAAACTGATCACTTGAATGATATTTCATCCCTTCTTATTCCTATCCCCGTCCTGTCAAACCCGCAACTAGAAGTTCTCGACGAATGGATTCGATCTATCTTATGGGACAAACAATTAGTTGGCGAACAGATAGAAGGGTTAGAAGTATTAAGGTGTAAAGGAGTTTATTCGACAAAGGACGGAAGAACAATAGTGTTGCAGGGTGTTCAAGAGTTGTACGACACCAAAGAAGTTTCAGGGAGTGGGGCAGGGGAGGATGGGAAGATTGTCTTGATCGGTAGAGGGCTCAGTGAGAGAGTGAGGGCTAATTTGAATAGTGTTTTAGGCAAGTATGAATGAATTGGACCTCTGTGGCTTTTGGTATCCGCTGTTGTTATAGTGATATTGTCAAAGTTAGCAAATGCGCGCCAAGCCCTACGCCATTACTTCCGGTTCACCCAGGCTGATGCTCCACCTCATTTTGCGGTTGGTATCGATTGAGTCATACAACGCTCTGACGGCCGGCTCTTCCTTGATATTTTCATTCTCAAAGGTACGTCGCGGGAAGCGGCAGGGTAGAACACCCTTGTTCTTAGGAAAGGGTGATTACCGTACATCATAGTGACTCTAATATGAACTCAGCGGAAGTTATCTAAGCTACAACAGTGTAGAACCTTCTATGAGCACTGATCGGACTGTTGATCGTACGTCTTAACCCAAACCCATATATGGCAAAGACCAAAAGATACCCCCTAAG
>WSUA01000173.1:0-32311 GCA_019633455.1 Tulasnella sp. 419 | reverse complement strand
CAGATTGTAGATGGTGTTGTGCAATCCATCAAGTTGATCACTTGGGACGCGTCGGAGCGTGTTGCCCGATACGCGTTCAACTATGCTGCTGCTAATGGAAGGGACAGAGTTACAGCAGTACACAAGGCTAACATCATGTAAGTTCAAATATTTGTGAAGAATTGGTCATTGGTGCTAACCGACGGTTAAAACAGGAAATTGTCCGACGGCATGTTCTTGTCCGCTTGCCGACATGTGGCAAAGGACTTCCCTAACATCCGGTATGACGAGGACAACTTGGATCGTGTCTGCTTGAACGTACGTGTATTGCCCTCTCGTGATTTTGGGTTCCGCTCATCTTTCGCGTGTAGATCACGACCAACCCTGCTCCATTCTCTGACCGTGTCATGGTCATGCCCAATCTTTATGGTGTGTATAATCCATCAATACTATCTAACCAATTAATATCTGATCATTGAACGACATAGGTGATATCTTGTCCGATATGTGCGCCGGTCTCATTGGTGGTCTCGGTTTGACTCCTTCCGGAAACATTGGCAAGGATGCTTCCATCTTCGAAGCCGTCCACGGTTCCGCTCCTGATATTGCAGGCAAGGGACTTGCCAATCCTACCGCCCTGCTTTTGTCTTCCATGATGATGTTGAGGCATATGAACCTAAACCAGTATGCTGATAAGATTGAGAAGGCTGCTCTAGGCGTAAGTTATACTTTCATGCGATATTGTGCAAGTTTGTTGATCATTCGGCTGTGTAGACGATTGCTGAGGGGCAGACCATCACTGGTGATTTGGGAGGAAAGGCCTCAACAACGGAGTACACTGATGCTATCATTCGAAAATTGGCTTAAATGATCCTCTTTCGAGAAATACAATAAAAAAACCGATATGAGGATCTGGGGCGGACGCTTTTAATTCTACCAGATGTCTTATATCCGTTAGAGGAATGTACCCGCTAGTAATTTCATTCATAGACTATCGTTGGTTTTCCCCACGATAATGAACACATTTGGTCCATCTGAGCTCGGAACTTCCCAGAAGAAGTCGTAATTTTAAATTTTCTTCGAAGCACCGGGCGTCTGGCAAGCCACGTTACTTTGGCTGTAATACTGTAGTACTCGCCACTTCCCTAATTGAGACTTGTAATTGATGGCACTACCGACATCTGAGCCGGCGGTAACCACTGCACAGCGCCTCCTATCCTATGACCACTTGCCACTCCAAGCTTTGTCACGACCTACGCTAATTTCATCATTCTCCCAAGTACCGGGAATAATCACTTACTGTTCTTGGTGACCGAGGATTCATTGTCATGACCCCAGCTAATCTGTGTTGTAGCCTATCACAATCCGCTTTCTAGATCATTCCATGCCCTTGTGGCGTCGATCGAGGAAAACGCGTCATATATAATGGAGCAAGTGAAGATCACCGCTCGAAGCTCTAGTCAACTCCCATTTAACTATCTCTCTCTACCACCATGATTCAACGCATGGAACGGCAGCTTGAGAGTCTTGCTATAGGAAACGTAGGCTCGGATTCTGCAGGTAGGAGGTATTGGTGGTTGATATGGAGCAGCATATACGATGACGTCACTTTTCTTGTTTAAGATGGAAAGAAAGTGGATGGGTGGCCGGATGGCATAGATGGGCATTGTGTATCGCCATCTTGCACCGGGTGTCAGAGCTGGGTTCATCTTGATGACGATTCTTGGCTACTAGTTATGACACACTTGGATCCGATTTCAATCATAAGATTGAGGCAGGTGAGGATGACGTAGGACGTGTAAAATGAGGCCCCTCTGTTGTATTAGCGATTACTGAACTTTGCTCTCCTATAGGTCAATCGAAGGATTTACAAGCTTACGCATGAGCAATCCGTGTGGATACATCAATTGGAGATTCTTCGAGAGCAGATGGTGGTCCCGGACTCCTCCCGAAACGGCAAAGATTGTGATTTGGCACCTGAGGAAGTAGCTCTTCGATGCATCAAATTGGAAAAGATATGGACAGGAAGGCGATACGACGGGCCTCGAACTCGAACGATAGACGTCTTACGTTCTGGGATACCTTATTCACTCGTCACTGGGATCATGCTTGAAGATCGGCCCTGGTTGTTGACTGCGGAGAGGAAATGTTCATTCCATTTGTGGGATTTGTCGGTTGAAAATCCTATTCCTTTGTATGTCGGAAAGCATCCCGATGATTTGAGAGCTTGGTATTATGAGCTGCATCGTGATAGGTTGGGGGAAGTGGGGAGGAAAGAGATGATCATGGCAACAATGCCATTGTTGGGTTCAGGAAGGTAAGTGTCAATACACGATACTGATTTATACGATCATACTGATGGATCTTTTTTCTTAAAAGGGACGTTCGGAGGAGAATCGACATTTTTCGTTTTGACTTGGTTAAGCGTCGAATAACATTCCTTGGCTCCATAAGCTTCCGCCACCAAATCTTGACCTTTCGAATATATGGGGAGTTCATTCTGGTGACCACTATGGATCCAAGATATCATATAGAGCTGGTTAATTGGACTCAAGCTGTGTCTGGAGATGAGTTCGAGTATTGGGAAGGAGATGACCCTTATCCTGACATTCCATCGGTAATTGTTATTTTTATTATTGTTCAGCTGGAATTGGATGCTGATTATCGGGCGTGATTATAGCAAGGATTGGATGCCCACCTATTGCCGGATATGCAAGTCATTGCCTGCTTCGATGATCACATTGCACTCTACAGCCCTCCCTCGTTTCAAACCGTCTCAACTTCAGATTTCCAATCCAGGCCATACAACATATCTAGTGCAATGCTGGTCGTCAGCTTGAGTGATCTTCAAACACCCGGTCCAACCTCGTCATTTGTCACTACCTTGAAGAGGAGGGAGAAAGCATTCCTACGGATTTATCAAGATGAAGTCGGAAACTTCCAGGCCGTTTCTAGGGAGTTTCAATACCCAATCAGGAGCATGTATATTGGGTTTCATAGGACTCTTGTTGTTACGGAGGATAATCAGGCAGGACGAAGTATCCATTTCGTGACTACAGATGATATTTTTTCACCTCCTTCAGAAGCACCGATTACTATTTTTACTCCTGGAATTAAGGTCGGCAATGTGTTTGGAGTTGAGTTTTGTGAAGCTACGGGGACCATATGTTTGTTTGATACCGCACGAATTGATGTACACGACTTCGTGTTATAGATGATATAGAAAATGCTGTGTTATTCGATTTGAAGGCGGGCGTCCGGTTATTGCCGAACGCCAAAGATTCACAGTTTGTTGCTGGTACCTTATCGTGTGTGGTGAGAACTCCACAGAGACTACGCCATCCTCACGTTCTTCTGAATACCACGGGTAACTCCTTAGACTGGCCGATTATTTATAAACCCCGCACAGTAGCGACAGTTCCAGAAAAGAAACGATCTTCACGATGTTTGGTTTCCTTCAGAGTGTCTTGACTCTCTTTCGAGGACAACCTAATCCCGAAACCAACCGGTCTGAAGTACGGACGACACCAGCCAAGACGGCGTTGCTGTTGGTTGATATTCAGAATGATTTTTTACCGGGAGGATCGCTTGCTGTTGGAAAAGGAAGAGAGATACTGGATACGGTCTATTCTCTGATTGACGATTTCAAGTGGGATGTGATAGTAGCGACAAAGGTTAGTTTTGTCAATCTTTTTCATATCTCTCTTTATATTCTTATGATAGTTCATTGTTCAGGATTGTAAGGGGACCTTGATTTTCATTTTAAATAGACTGCCGTTTTAGTGATGTGACGTTGACGTAGATCATCCGTCTGGACATGTGTCATTTGCGTCAGCGCATGGGAAAGAGCCCTTTACATCGATACACGTGCCCAGGATCCATACCAATGAAACAGTTGAACAGGCGCTATGGCCTGATCATTGCGTACAAGACTCAGATGTAAGTACATAGGATGGAGTCATTGTAGAGTCAGGGTACGCTGATACACGGATTTAGGGAGGGGCATTCGAAGCCGGCGTTCAATCTCGCTTAGAGCGATTGAGTAAAGATGGAATAGATATAGTGTACATAAGAAAGGTAAGTGCGAAAAAAAGACAAAAGGTGATATCGGAGCCGCTGAACAGCCTTATTGAACAGGGATCGGATCACAAGGTGGATTCGTATAGTGCATTTGCGGATAACGTATATTCCATGTTCACTCGGTTACCACAAGAGTTGTTCTCGAGGGGTATTGCAAAGGTTGTTATTGTTGGATTGGCTACGGATTATTGTGTGAGGGCTACCGCTATAGACGCGAGAAAATTCAATTTTGATACGATTGTGATTGTGAGCCCCCCTTTTGTTTCCTTTTTTTGACTCGTGACTGAACGTTATAATTACGCTAGACTGACGGCGTTCGGGGAGTGTTTCCCGATAACGAAGAGAAAGTGTTGGATGAGTTGAGACGATGGGGAACAAGGACGGTGTCTCTTGATGAATTCGCCGGTTGTTGCAAGACGTCGTAGTAGAATAAAAAATACCCTTTTTGCCATCATGTCGGAGTTTCAAATCAACCCCGCATCATTGACAGTCGAAAGTGCAACAACACTCTCTCTTGTGTCTTCTCTCACTCGCTCTCTCTCCAAAGTCCATTCTGGACAGTTTCCGATCATCCCCGTTCTCTGATTTCACAACGCCAAGCCAGGCAATAATCATCACGTTGACAACCCAACTACATTGTGAGTGGAGAAACAACGCGTTTTCCTAGTGATATTCACTTACTTGCCCCAACGCACTAGGACCTACACGACCGTACGCCCTGTACAACGCCTATCAAATCCACTGTATCATCATCTAAACGTCTCTCAAGAAAAATCTCACAGAAAAGCACCAAAAACATCAGGAAAAATTCATTTTAAAAAAACCACTCAAAAAATCATTCTGTTATCAATCTATCAACTGTTCTCCAAACTCGATTATAAATGTCTGACGAAGTGAATTCAAACCCTACTACTCAATCAAACGGCGGTGCCAAAAGGACTCAAGGTGGTGGTCGCAACGTTGGCAGAGGTCAACGTAAAGCCCCACCCGTCAATCCCTCAGATCCTTCTGCTCCCGCAGCTTCAACCAGCTCTGCGAATGGCTCTGGTGCAGGTACTGGCAACGCAGGGAATAGACCCCGCAATACCAATAACAGCAAGAAAGGCTCACCGAACCCTAACTCAGGTGGCGCCAAACTAGCGGCACCAGAGTCCATCTCAAGACCATCTTCAACTGATGGTTCTACTGCGCCTAGGTCTACTACCGGTGGTGGTGGAAGCTCAGGAGGTGGAAGAGGTAAACCTCGTAACAATCCTGGAAATCAAAATCGTCGTCCAAGCGGTCGTCAAAATAGTGGCAATTCAGGTACCAATGCTGCTGCAGCCAACGGTAAACAGCCTGGTGCTCCTGCGGGCGCTACCAACACCAATGGTGCGCAACAACCTGCCACTAACGCTGCCCAAGGAAGCGAGACTCTTTCATCCATCCAACGAGTCATTACCGATATGAAGTCGGCCTCCTCGGCCACGGCACCCACTGCTGTTACTTCAAATCTTCCTGTTAATGCACCCGTTTTCCAACCAGGAGCGGGAGTCTATCCTCCCCCCAATGCTACTACCGATGCTCCACGACACCGTAAAGCCAATACGATGGGAGGCTCTCCTTCCTCTTACACTTCTCCCGCATTCTCTTCCCCTCTCAACAACTTTTCACCAAACCTTGGTGTCATGCAAGAACAAGTTGGAGAAGATGGAGAATATGAGGATGAAACTGCGGACGCAGTTCCAACTGCTGTGCCCTCACGACATATCCAGTCATCCTCCATGGGTAACTTTACTGCGCCGAGATTTGCTGCAATGGCAAATCAGCAGCCCAACGACCCCGAAGGAGCGGTAGGCTCCTCTGCTCGTCCTCAGCTTGCACCCAACTTTACTTTTGGACAAAGGCGTGGTATGGCCGGTATGGCACCACTCAATGAAGAGGACCCAGGATTCCAGTTCCCGCAGACTCAAGGCGTTAGGCCGGACTTTCAACAAGCACAACTTCACAGGCGAACTCCCAGCGATATGGCAGGTGTTTCTCCCCTTATGGCGGAACAGGTAAGTATTGGGACTTCGTTCATTGGACCGATACTTCCTGGACGCTTACAACAACTTCCTATCCAGCTTGCCATTCAGAGCCAAATCGAAGCACTCCAGCAACAGCAACAGCAGCTCCTTCAACAGCAAATCGCAACAAACACGGTGATGCAATCCTTTCAGAATTCACCACAGCTTGGTCGAGGAGGAGGCAATGTACACCGCCGCATCCAAAGTCAGCAAGTCCCAATGGGGATGGGGGCCTTCCCTGGTGTTGGATTCAACAACATGGGTAATTTTGGTGTAAGCGGTGGCATTGGTCTTGGACTTGCTTCTGGTCAAGATACCACTGGCAGAGGTAACCATGGCAGAAGACATTCTGTCAATGTTATCAATAAAGCCGCTGAGCAAGGCGCTGCTGCTGCACAGAACAACATCTATGGCGGTGGAATCAATGAGGCTGATGCGTTCGACGATGGATTTGCTGCTCCTCAACCTGGAGGTGGCGCTGGTGGTCATTCGAGGCAAGCTTCGAGGGCTGATTCTGGTTGGCGTGCTAGTGAGTTATCATTTGGTGGCAGAGTGATTCACATGATCCTGAATGTTTTGTTGTGTAGATGGCGGAAATCAAGGAGGCGCGTTTGATCTTGCACAAGCTCAGGCTCAGCTCCAGAGTTTACAGCAGTTCCGTGCTGCCGCCGGTGGACATCATCAGAAGATGGCTTCGTTCAGTTTCCCGAATATGTTGCCTAATGTTATGGCGGCTAACATGATGGGAATGAGTCTTGGCGGTTTGAATTACTTGCAGCAACAACAACAGCAATTCCAGGTAACGTCCATTTGGTGACATGATAATGTCATCTGAGTCCTGACGTTACATGTTTTACATAGATGCAACTTCAACAACAGAATCAAGGACCTCAACGCAAATCTCTTTTCGCTCCTTATCTTCCTCAAGCATCTCTCCCTCCTCTTCTCGCAGCCGGAAAACTCGTCGTTGGTATTCTTCGAGTGAACAAGAGGAACCGATCTGATGCCTATGTCGCTACTGAAGTCTTGGATTCTGATATCTACATTTGTGGATCCAAAGATCGTAATCGAGCTTTGGAAGGTGATATTGTTGCTGTTGAATTGCTTGATGTTGATGAAGTTTGGGGAACTAAGAAGGAGAAGGAAGAGAAGAAGAGGAAAAAGGAGGAGAATTCTGCTTATGATATTAGGAGCATCACTGGACGCAAGAATGACAAGAAGAAGGATGACGTTGAAGTTGAAGGACAGGGATTGACTTTGTTCGAAGATGAAGAGTGCGTTGAAAATTTTTTGATTGTGGTTTATGTGTGCTAATTCTTCGTTTATAGGGTCACTGATGAAGTGAAGCCACAGTTTGCTGGTCATGTCGTCGCTGTCGTTGAACGTATGCCAGGACAACTCTTCTCTGGAACTTTGGGTCTCCTTCGTCCCTCATCTGCTGCTACAAAGGAGAAGCAAGATGCCGAGCGTCGTGAGCGTGGTGGAATGCCCCCCGAGGAGGAGAACAAGCCTATGGAACGACCCAAGATCGTCTGGTTTAAACCTACCGACAAGAGAGTTCCGCTTATCGCCATTCCTACGGAACAAGCACCTCCTGATTTCGTAAACAACTCGGAAGCGTATGCCGATAGGCTCTTTGTTGCGTGCATAAAGAGACATGTGCGTATGAGTCATATGACATTGCCGTGTTTTTGGTTAATCATTTTCTCCTTTTAGCCTATCAGCTCTTTGCATCCTTTCGGTACACTTGTTGAGGAGTTGGGTCCGATCGGAAATGTCGAGGTGGAAACTAGTGCTCTCCTGAAAGATTGCAATTTCCCTACTGAGGAGTTCTCGGAGAACGTCATCAAATGTGTTCCTCCTATTCCATGGACGTAAGTCGTTTGCTGCAAAGTTCCTTCTAGTGTGGTATACTGACTTACATACGACAGTATTCCTGAGAGAGAATATGAAGTCCGCCGTGATCTTCGTTCAGAGCGTATCTTCACCATTGATCCCAGCAGAGCCAAGGATCTCGATGATGCCATCTCCCTCAAGCAGAATGAGGACGGAAACTACGAAGTCGGAGTTCACATTGCAGACGTGTCGTACTTTGTCAAGCCCAATACTGCACTTGACAGAGATGCAAGGAAGCGAGCGACGACTGTATACTTGGTTCAGAGAGCTGTTCCTATGTTGCCACCTACATTGTGTGAGGAGCTTTGTAGTTTGAACCCTGGAGTGGAAAGATTGGCATTCTCGGTGATTTTCACTATGACTCCAGAAGCCAAAATTTTGAACAAGTGGTTCGGCCGTACCATTATCAAGTGAGTTGTGGGAGTGCCGGGTTTTGTTGCTTGTTGCTATGTGGACTGACTTGATTGGGGTGCTTTAGGTCCGCAGGGAAGTTGTCGTATGACGACGCTCAGAAGGTGATTGATGGCAGTCCATTGCCTACCGATCTTTCGGTTACGGAGGGACACCAAGCATCAGACATTGCAAATGACATCAAAACACTCTATGTCAGTTCATCTTTTCTTAATGGTCTTTGAAGGGAGATTGAACTGACTTGGTGTTTAAATAGGATCTCTCTGCAAAGTTACAGAAGAAGCGTCTAGGAGGCGGAACATTAAGGATTGATTCTTATCGTCTCTCGTTTGAACTTGATCCCAATGGTGCTCCAGTTGACTGCCACATTGAACAGCGAACCCCTGCCAAATCGCTTATTGAAGAAGTCAGTTTTTTCACACGGCTGGAGTATTACCGGATTTGGTTGCTGACGTGCATTCCAATAGCTCATGCTACTCACCAATATCGCGGTTGCTCAACAGATTGCTGTCCACCTTCCTGAGCAAGCTCTTCTCCGCCGACATGAAGATCCTATCGATCGTCGTCTCAACGCATTTGCCGAGCGCGCACTTCGCATGGGATACACGATGGATGTTTCCTCCGCGGGTGCCTTACAGAGATCGTTCGAGACCATAGATGATCCCATGGCACGTCGAATGCTCGAGATGCTCTCGACCAAGGCAATGCATCGAGCCAAATACTTCTGTTCCGGAATGCTGGATATCGCCAAGTACAGCCACTACGCCCTGAATGTTCCATTGTACTCCCACTTCACCTCTCCCATTAGGAGATACGCGGATGTCATCACTCATCGCCAGCTGGACTCTATTCTCAACGGATGTGAGTTTATTCTGTCCCTGAGATGGCATTGAGACTAAGGGTCTTTTTTTCGTCACGCAGCAGTGCATGAATCAAAGTTCAACATGGATCGTGATGCGGTCGCCAAGATTGCCCAGCAGTGCAATATGTTCGTATCTGTGGAATTATTTTTAGTCTGTGACTCATTGACTTATCATTTACCCCAATAGCAAAAAGGATTCGGCAAAACTTGCTCAAGAACAATCAGCACATCTGTTCCTGTGCTTGCTTATCTCCGACCTTACTCACCGGTATGGACCTGTCATTCGTCAGGCTCGTGTTGTTGGTGTCCTGGATGCCGCTTTCGATGTTCATGTACCCGAATTCGGAATTGAGAAGAGGGTCCATGTAGACCAGATGCCCATTGACGTAAGTACCACCCCATTCTTTAGGTGGCAAGCATTCGAGTTAAACCACTTCCATTCCCTAGACCCACACCTATGACGAACATTCGCACACCCTTCAGATCTATTGGTCGGATAAGGATGTGATCTCATGGCTCGCCGAAAATAGCGATGATGAGCACCTGAAGAAGGTGAAGCGCAATGCGGAGCAACATGCTGCCAAGATGGAAGTCAACTCTTTGTCGGTTCATGATGAGAGTGCTCTCTTCGAAGAAGACGAAGAGGAGGACGAGATTGTTCTCCATCGGAACCCTGACTCTTTCAGGAAAGAGGAGCCAGTAAAGGAGACCTCTAAGCAGCGATTACTTTCTGCAGCGAAGATTACACCAGAATTCGAAGGGCTGAGGACCACCGCAGCTGGACAAAACATTCAAGACATTAGGGAGATGATGACTGTTCCCGTAAGTGGCTTATCTGGATTTCCATGCTATCTTTCCAGGCTGATCAACAATCGTTTTTGTGTAGGTTATTGTCACTGCGGATCTTACAAAGAGTCCCCCTGTCATAAAGGTCTATAGTGTTAACCCTTATGCCAGGAAATATTAGATTTCCTTCGCTGTGTATTTCCTTTTCTGTATGCACCTCATCCTAGTACACATTCTCTTCTGCCTTTGTCAATCAAGCGGTCAAATTCCATCTTCTACCTCACTTGTGTTCCTTCCTCAGTGATAAATCGGAGTCCCTTTTCAACAAATCTTTTCTGAGTGGACTGCCATCGCTTACCAATAATTTATCATTGGAGGAGCGAAGTTGCAGTGCTGAGACACAATTCATCGAACCGAGGGCATTCGCCTTGATTGATAAACATGAACAAATCATGTTGGGGAGACCACTGCCATCGCGGTCATGCCAACAAACGATCTTTAACAACCACAAGTTGCCATCTTTTTCTGTCCACATGGACGAGTGCCATCGCCAGACATAATTGCAGAGCCTACGCAGGTTTTTCCTTGACAAATAGCCGTATTCGTGCAGGCCCCCTCCTTTTTTGGTTTGTTGATCCAAGGCTGGCAGCATGGCCCCTTCCCACCTATAATCCGCATGTAAATCGCTAGCGGACAATACCGAGGATATCAAATATTACACATGTAGTGGCAAGTCGAATAAGGAGAAGGCCTTTGATTGGCTTCACCACATATGATCTCATTCTATGGAATGGGGGTGATTCTACTCGAGTCGGGCAAACCTCTCTCCCGCTATGTTATCATCCGACTAGCCTTTTCAGTGACCAACCATATGCTCTCTCCTGACTAGAGGGATACTGAGACTTACTTGTCTCGGATGATTATGTGCCGGCGCGAACACGATGAGGTCGAAGAGTCGTCTTATAATTGCCACCTTCAGCTCGATGCTCTCGCCCCGGGGAATCGTAGGTGGTTTTCTCCTTTTCACATGCTTGCGAGAGACACTTAGGAACGACCTTTGGATAGATTCGTTTCTCCGGCCGCGGGATGGACGAGACGGTTGCCGGTGGCAGCAGGGGTTGAGTTACCGTGGTGCATCCGCTAAGGGACATTCTCAGTGATCGACCTCGGCTTTTTTCTAGGAACCCCATTCGATAAAGGTGTTCTGCTTGGAGCGAGGCGACTGAGGTTAAAAATTGCATCGCAAAGTCGTGACCCAAATAATGGATCACCATTATTCCCAGCGCAGCCACACGACTTCTTTTATCCAAAAGAGGAAGTTAAACCCCCGCCGTCTCAGGTCCGATCAATTAGGACCCCCGCCGACGCTCGATAGTCGTGATGACGCACCAATCCGCGTGCAATAGCGTTGAGCCTTCGCGTCGGGGGCACTGGTGCTTCTCCTTTTTCGACTTCCACCACTTATCTCCCCCATACACCATCCTTACATCAGCAAAGGGACCTCTTGCAGCTGGTATAAAACAACCGTGATAGGCAATGTCCCGTACTCATCGACGACTTTCCCCTCTCCCCCACCTACCTCAAGTCCTTCCCCGCAACCATCCAGTTCACGATGTCAAACTCACGACCACGATTTGTCTCTGTGCCATCTCCTACAGTCTTCGCTACACCCAGCGGGTTACCGTCTCCCAGAGCAACACCCGCTGTATTCGACCTCAATCATCCTGATGGTGAGAGCACCTAGCAACATAGTGACATATCCTTTCTTTCTAACGTGCTCGATTCTTCCCTTAGTCCCGCCGGATGAAGAGAACCCAGTTCTTCATGCCTTATTCCTACCTCCCGTCAAACCAGAGCAGGTCATCACGGGACCTCCTCACGTACTTTACGACGTGAGATACGGTCCCTCAAAGTCGTACATCTCATTCGTTCCCCCGACCAAACTCACTCCCGAATTCGCGGATTCATTCGCTACCAATCCCCCCATCCCACTGATGCGGCTCCTGTGCCGATACATACCGTGGACCATCATAGTGAAGAACCGTTCAGGGGTGACCATCATGGATGTCCTGAAAGCCATCCACGAACAACTTCAGCCTCCCCCGACTGAAGGAGAATGGTGGTCACAGCCTGGGGAAAGACTCGACGTCATTACCTCGACATGGAAGCGGAATGCTAAACAGGTCGAAGGACGTGAGCTCATGGATGGGGTCAAGAGGGTAGACTGGCTCGGCGAGATGACCATGATTGCTGGGATCCGCAAACCTCGAATGGATGATGAAAAGGAAAAGAAGTTTGTTCTGCGCAGGGTGCCCGATCCTCAAATCAGAGCCTTTACGTGGCTCCTCGAGATGGGTCCAGCGGCAAAGGAGTAGACCATCCCAGTTGTTGCTGGGGTCCGCGTCACGAGGGAAAACCTTTAACAGTGCCACCCCCGAGCATCTGTTTTTTCCTATGATTACGAATAGATCTACAGACAAACATCCGAACGTCCGATAGCTTCCCTATGTACCAGTATCTTATGTATAATTAAGCGAATGATGGGAGCGAAATGATGGGTGGCGAAAAACCCCTTTTGTGAGGTTCGCAAGCCCTACGGAAGCGACCTAGCTCAGAATGACGCAAATTACTTCCGGATTTGCTTCATTACATTAACTAATCTATGATAATAATAACATGACCTTTCCCGGACTCATTGATAACGATCCACGGAGTCATCCCGTCTCGCAGTTATTCCCAGACCATGTGCAATCCACCGGGGTGCGCACGCTACGCTACATCTTGATGCACAGACTTTTACCGTGCAAACCAGTAAAGTGGAGTGAGATTCGCTTCAACATCGCTATGCTAACGAAAGAGCGAGAGACAACGTACCTTGGAGCGCGATGGCTGTGTCCCGACGCAGGCGGTACCGAATTCAAATTTCCTAAAGCGGAGTCCAAAGAATCCCGGCTTTCCCGCCAAGACCCCTTGCTTCTAATCTTATCTTTTCGGGACCAATCAGATTGCTCGGTTGCCGTGGGTCTTGACTCTTTCGAGCTGCAATACCGACGAGGGCGGTGCCGATGACGATGCTCTCCGAGCTCAACGGCAACTTTGGGTGTGATAAAAGGGGACAGAAATTGTCGACGTGGTCTCCCAGGAAAATAGCATCCGCAACCCCTCACTTGCATAGCAACAGTCGCCCTATATAAACTAGCGCTCGAACCAATTTTTTTTTACAAGCTACGTCCACATCCCCATCCCCCCTTCCCACTCAAAGTACAATGTTTCCTCCCACTCGCAAGCGTTCGCACTCTGACCCATACCGCCAACAGACACACAACCTAGACGCTAATCGCAACAAGACCACCATGGCTCCATTCCACTCACCCCAGTTCCTCCCAGTCCCAGTCTCGCCTGCTTTCTTGCCTTACCATGGGCAATGGGTTTACCCCTCACCTCCGTTCTTCCCAACCGAGGTTATGTACGATGAACCTGAAGGTATGCAGACTTTACAGCCTGTATATCGACCCCCTTTCACTGATGCTGTACACATCTTACTAGAGAAAGACTCGGAGAAACCAGATCTCCACCCCCTGTTACGTCCAGTCTATCATAATACCAACGGTCTTCACAGCCTGTACGATGTCAGATACAAGGTTGACAAGACCTACATCAGCGTTACCCATCCTGTCCCTCGCACGAACAAGATGACGGAAGCCGAGGGCGAGTATGACGCCGTGGTTCCAAGAGTTCCCAAGATGCGCATCGTATGCAAAAATCTTCCATGGCCTATTGTCGTCAAGAATCCTACGGGTGTCACTATTCGTGACGTTCTCGAAGCACTTCATACAGAACTCCAGAAACCATTCACCGAGGGTGAATGGTGGATCGCGCAGGACGAAGACAGGAAGAGGGTTTCGGACGCCTGGGAGCGCGGCTGCGCGGCTAACTCGGGCCTGAAGAGGAAAAAGGAAGATGGCTTGAAAAGGGTGGACTGGCTTGGAGACCACACCTTGTTCGCTGGTCTCTCTCGTACTTCTCGGGGCGATGAGGAGTTGATCAAGAAGAGGTGCCAAGATCCAAAGGTCCAGGCTGAGTGTTGGGTACTGATAATGCACAAGTCGCCTGCGTGACCAATTCCTGAATCGCCCTTTGGCCACTCTTGCCCGAACGCAAGCCGAGACCAAATGACGAGGATCAACGTTGCATTCCAGCGCCGCGTTCTATCCCGAATTTTTTGCACTATATTGCAAATCTTCTCATTTCACATATGGACCATCTCCCCATCTCCCAAGTCATATATACCACTTTGGGCGGTAGCGCCAGTCCTGTGACACCTCCACCCTATCCTCACTCACTTTTACTAGGGTCATATTCATACCTCAGCTTCGTCTGTATAAGGCGTTGACACATGTATGACCAATTCCAATACGAATAACAATGATATCAGGCGAGAGTGATTAATCTAGACAGCGAAAGACAATGGGTGAAAAATGTACATGAAAAAGCAAACTTCGATCTTGCCTAAGCAAGACCTCCCCAGGGTCCACGGATCCGCCGCGCAAGCTGAATATCTCGCTGCATGATGGTAACGCGTTTGGCGTGAATTGCGCATAAATTTCTACAGAACATTCGAACCGGTCAGATGGTTGGATGGTTACACCGCAACAAACAAGCACATACGTGTCTTCAAATAGATGAACAAGGTATGCCTCTGTTGCTTCTTGTAATGCTAGGAGCGCAGAACTCTGCCATCTCAACCCAACTTCGTTATCCGGATCTGTCACAAGTTGCATGGCAATCTCACGGACCTAGAAATCCATAAATTGTTATCAAACGGTGCAGAGCACGAAACCAGCATCCTCACTCACAACTCTCGAAAACGGAAGTTTTTGTATGAGTAGGTCAGTTGATTTCTGGTATTTACGAATTTCACGAAGAGCAACCGTTCCTGGACGAAAACGCTTTCGTTTGGGAGCTTCACTAGCGGCCGATTCGCGTACTGTCTTCTTGGCAGCTGTGATTTCACGTGTCTATTAGGGAACGCGGATAATAGCTGGGATTTGACTATACTTTCCAGATGTCGTCTTCCCTCCTGCTACACCCTTTCTTGGTTGTTTGTCACTGGTTGACTTTCGGGCGGTGGCCCTTGGTGGTGAATCGGCGTCAACCTCCCTCCGCCTCCTCGCAATTCCAGTTCCCGTAGTCCGTCTATCACCTTCTACGTCGCTGTTGGCCATGTTGAATTGAAACTACAGAATGGATGTAGAAAAGAAATAACAAAGAATCGTTGGGATGTTGAACGGGTGGACAAGTTGGAGTGGATGTTTGTTTGTTCGTGAGTCGTGTCACAATCGGTTGGCTCTGTGTGTACAGTCGCCGAAGCAAATTCGACAGGCTATCGATTCAACTCAACTATATCAACGAATTGCAGTTCTCTCAAAGATGACAGACAAGAAAGGTGTCACAGGATACTACAGATATACTGATATTGTATGTAATGCGGTTTATAGTTCATCCTAGCGTTTGCTACCTTTATTCACTAACCTTCTTACGATAGGCATTTGAATGGTACAAGAAAGTGCCGGAAGCCGCGCAAAGTCCCCTCAAAGCATTTATCTCCACTAGGAGTATCGTAAGCCCAGAACATCCCCTAAGCAATGGCCCTGGAGAGGGCATTGCTCTCATCATGGGGACAATGCGGGCGACGAACGAGTCTCGCCTGCTGTTCTCCTCAGCACATATCGAATATGCAAGATATTGGCTACATGCGATGGGACTCACCAAAGAGCTCATACCACTGCCAAATTCCCATTATTTGGTTTGGCGGATTCATTCATGTTGCTCAAAGCCCGTTGGCTGATCACCCACCCACAGGTCACCCCTGACCAGCTTTATGTACAAGCACCCGCAATATACAAGACATCTGATGAAATCAAGCAAGCCATCAAACATATGAGCAAAAACAACAAAAGGGTCAAAGGGGTAGATGCTGAATTAAGCGACATGCGTGTCACGTTCGAGAAGATTCGAACCCATTACGCAAAGAAGAATGCTGTCTGGTGCTCGGTGAAGCTATAAATACTGCTGGTGTGTCTTCCTCTGCTGACATCGTCTCTTTAAAGATCGATTTCGAAGCATGGGAGGGTGCCTCCGATGTTATTACCGAGTTTGGTTATACCGTACTTCGCTGGCAGGATGGTACAGAAGTGTCAGAGTCTGGACACTGGGTGATAGCGGAGAGAAACAACAAAAGGAATGGACAGTATGTTCCTGATAACCGAGACGTGAGTCTGCTTGAACTCTCACTTTTGAGATGATTGCTGAACAAGTTCTGTATAGCATTATCTCTTTGGCGATACCCTCAGCATGAATCGACACGTGTTTAAGGACCGCATCAAGGAATTGATAGCTTCCTTATCCCAACTCGGGCCTTTAATGCTAGTCTTTCATGATTTTTCTGGAGATATCAAGTTGGTTATCACGTCACAATCTCCTCCGTGCTTATTGCTGATGGCCGGTAACCAGGTATCTTCAGGTGCTGGAAGCACCGATTGGCAAGATACAGTATGCACTCCCTGAAACACTTGAACAGGATGGGATCTACTGTATTGATACTCGAAAGATGTTCAGCGCCTTAGAAGGTGACAAGAATCCAAAGAGTTTACAGCGAGTATGTCGTTTGCTCAAGTTCTTTGACGCGGAGCGCTTCCATAATGCGGGTAACGATGCGGAGGTGCGTACTAAAAAGTCTGCGTGATTGGGTGGCACTAATTCCAGTTGATGTTTTAGTATACAATGATGGCGCTAAAAGCCATGGCTTCTGGTAAACCTCTTGATGAGCAACGGGAAGAAAGGTGGCCCACAAAAGCAACACAGGACAACATACCCGGTTCGCTCAAAGGCGTAAAGAGGCAGGAGCTACCGGAAGACGACAGTGATTGGGAAGCACAGGAGGATGTACTATGATCTGATGTTTGAAGGTATATAGCGTGAATGATATGATCTTGTCGTGAAGCACCGATTAAAAAATCTCAATGAAGTGATATGAACCACAACTAAGCTAGCCTCGACCCATTTACCCACTACCAGCTAGCCGCCATTCCTTTACATCTTTCCCAATCCTGACGCATATATTTCTTATCTTGAACCGACCAAGTCGCTGGAGATCCTTCCCATGAGATTCCTGAAGTTTGGTGATGAGTTCTCTGGGTATATCAGTTACCGAAGGGAATGAAGTATTGCTACTTTGGGATTCTTCCTCCAGTGACCGAGGGGGCGATTCACTATCAATAACTTCCTCCATTTTGCTGCTGTTACCGTTGAAAATATTAGAGGAAGCTGGATTGCTAGGTCGCAGCAATGCCCAAGCAATCGAAGAGTGGAAGCGTGGTGCATCATAGTAAGACTGCTGGTAAAAGAGGCGCAGTTGAGGGCTCAATGCTTCGGCCAACTTCTTTAGCTAAGAAAAAGAACCGTGAATGAGTAGTCAATTATCATTTGGAAGATTTTTACATACTTCGTGATGCCCTGCCCCTATTTCTATGCTAATAAACTCACGAGTTTTCTCGTCATTCTGGAAAAGTTGTAAAGAAGCGAATGACACCATAAACCTAATGATCCAATGGCAATGTCATGGATTGTGGGAGTGAATATGCGTAATACTTACGGTGCGAACTGGCTTGCCATAACCCTAACAGTTCTTTTCAAATCTTCACGTTGGTGAGCCCGGAGATAAATAGGTCTAGAAAGCGATATATGCAGGGAGGGAGCAACTGCTTGTATTGGTTTCGGATCATCGTTCTCTTGTTCCGTAGAGGAGGCGCTGGGAGGCACTTCAGATGCGTGATTGATCAGGGTATGAATTTCTGGCACGGAGGACTGGGCTTCTTGGACGATTTTCTCAAGAAGAGTGCGAGTTTCAGAGTTTGGTTGAATGGAGACGTAAACATGAGCAGCGAATTGTCCTTCCACGTGTTGCCTCGTACGCTGACGACCTTGATGTTTCGAAGGATCATCTACCGGAGCTTTTCACATAGCTACATAAGCACCCAAATCTCAGAGATTCATCGCAAGACCTACCTGGAACAGTGAGATTAGCGGATAGCTGCGGCAGAGTCTTCCTGTGGTAGCGCTGTCATTCAACTCTTCCCGAGATGATATTTATCAATGGCTTACTTTCGCACAGGCTGCTCCTCATCTTCTGACGAACCATAGTCAAGCACAAGGGACCTTTTCATGGAAGTAAAACAAAAACCCAAGTTCACTGACGTTTTTCAAACTGTACATTTATCTACGTTCAAGGTACAAACAAATGGACAGCCAGCGTCGAAAAGAAACTTTCAGTCCGCAATTGATTCAGAGCCTCATAACTTAATTTTTGCCTCCTGAAAACTTGTTCCATAACTTGGTCCCAGTCTGGACCGCACTTCCTAGACCTTTCTCCACTTGTCTCCTCCTATCCTCTCCTGCGAATTTGTCAAGATATTGTCTAGCAGGATCCATTATAGTGGCGGGAAGGGGCATGGCAGCCGGTGGTTGATTCATGTTCGGAGGCGGACCTAGCACAAAGGATACGAGTTACTACGAGTTCACGGACTGTCTTCATATGTACTTACGAGGAGGTAATGCTGGACTACCAACAGGTTGATTGGGTGGCATTTGAGGGTACGACGATGTACTAGGACCTGCTTGGGGATACGCAAGTCCTGCCACCTGAGGGCCGGCGTTTGAAGAACCCGGGTATTGACTATACGATGGTTGTTGTGGAGGACTTGATGGGCCAGGACCGCCATGATGTCCGTGATGGAACAAATTATGCATGCCATGACCAAATCCTCCTTGCGCATGAGGGACGTGCCATGATGAAGGAGGGAATGATGGTGGGTTATATGAATGAGAAGGAGCAGGTGGATACTGAGATGATGATGGTTGCACGGATGGTGGCGATGGTGCCCCTGGTCCACCCAGTCCGCCGAGTCCACCCGGTCCACCTGGCACTCCTGGCCCATCTCCAGGATGGTTTGGCTGTTGATTGAGATGATTGGGATAAGAGTGTGGAGCGGTAGACATCGATTGTTGAGAACCAGAACTTGATTGCGGCTGAGCAGGTTGCGGCGCATTTGGAGGGCCAGAAGGCGTCGTATTGGGTGAAGGTCCGTACGAGGAGGGACCACCGGGGAATCCCATCGCAGTGGGGCCAATTGGGTACGAGCTCGGTCCCTGAACATTACCTGATGGTAGTGGGGGACCTGGTAGACGAGGACCCGAAGATTGAGCCAAAGAGTCTACTGTGCCCGTTCTCGATGGAGGGGGCATCAGAGGTTCTGTGGACCCAGCCGAATTTGAAGTTCTTCGCGGTGGCGCTCCTGGTCGTTGAGGATGCATTGGTGGTGGTTGTGCAGGGGCATTTACTCTGGCTGATGATGCACGGTTCAGACCTGGTGCCGAAAAGCCACCTACAGCTGGGCCAGTTTGCTCAGGTAAGACGAACCCACCAGCATCCTGGATTGGAGATGTTGGTGACTGATGGAATGGTCCACCACCAATAGGTCCACCACCAATAGGCCCATAACCCATAGGCCCACCAGGTGGTCCTTGAGCAAATGGATCTCCGGGAGGACGGAAAGGAGGTACGTTCGAGCTGTTCTGCCTAGATGGTACCTGGGAATGAGGATACGAAGATGGTGGGGATATAGGAGGCGACGGTAGAGGACCAGTCGTTCCGGGGTTGTATGCAGCAGGGAAAATCTGGCCTGGTTCAATACTGGGACTCCAACCAGGACCTTGATTCCCATATCTTGCTGGCGAAGTGGGTCTTGAGTTTCTGTTCCATGGACGAGGTTCATTTCCAGGCAGGGGAGGAGATGAAGCTGGTGCTGATGGAGGTCTTCCGTGTAGTGATAATCCTTCGAGGTTGGGCATTCCACCTTGATTAGCCGGTTGGCCACCAGGTGGCATCTGGAATCCCTGAGTGCCGGGATTTTGCGGATATCCTTGAGTATTTCTGAGTGGAGATGGTCCTCTGCTATCTTGTCCCGCGGAGAATGGTCTTTGTCCCGTATCTTGCCTAATGGGGTTTTGCTGAGCGGGAAAACCCCCAGGAGGTGCTGGAGAAGTATATTGTCTTGTCTCCGATCGAGGTTGACGTTGATCCATTCCACTACTCGCCATTGCGCTCTGATGACGAGCTACGCTAGCATGATAGAACGACGTATCCGGCGCATTGTTGGGTACAGGAGCCTGAGGTAAAGGTCCAACCGTACTCATCCCAGTTCCAACTCGTTGTGGACCTTGTGGCTGTGGCTCAGGCTGTGCGGGAAGGGGTTCTGTTTGCCGGGTAGGCGAAGACACTAACGTCATAGTCTCTTCTCGCGCGGGTTGTTGAGAAGGTGCAGGATCCGATGTAGTAGCAGATCTCGTCGGTTCATCGGCCTCTAGGCTGTAAGGAGGGGGAGCAGGTCCCAACCCTTCGAAATCCATAGTCATCGTTCGAATCGGACCTGGGACAGCTCCGGAGGAACTGCTACCCCCGGCATCCGCAGACGAAGTGGCAGCATATGAATCAGCAGCTGAACTTGATCCACCCGCTGCACCACTTTCACTCGCGCCGCTATCATTGACACTTTCTTCGTATCGAGGTCTCATCCCCCAATAATCATCAATCTCCTTCTTTGGCATGGCATCGGTTACAATCATTTTCTCCCCTCTCATAGCCTCCGCCGCCATACCGCAAATCCGAAGGTACCAATCCGGGCTCAGACTGGTGTCGCCATCTGCATCTAACGAGAGGAATCGGAATTCGTTTGGTAATAGACGACTCAGAGGAACAGAAGGAAGAAGCGCCGTTCCATCGCCGAAGTTATCAAGCGATGCGATGAAGATGGTTCTTGCACCTTCACGTTGATAGTGATAGATTTGTCGCCACAGGAATCGACCACTTTGCCGAGGAATTTCGTTGAGTGGCGAATGCCCTGCCGTGAGATTGTACCGCTAAACAAAATTATATCAGATTAAATTGATCAAATAATGATGGAGTCAACGCACCGATAGACCAGGGAATGCGGTAGGAATGTATTCTATCTTCTTTTCACCATTCCATTCCATATTCCATCTTTTGATCTCCTTCATGTCTTCTCGAACTACCTCGACAGCAAAACTGTCGGTCGAGTATTCATCCTGATATTTTCCAACGGAAAGAGGCAGGATAGCGTCCATTTCTTTCCATAATTTCATGAAATCGGGGTTCGCGTCTTGATCTCCTTGTTCAGGAGTGCGCCAATTGGTTGATACTTGATACAACAGCAGCATCAGCATCAAATTCGTTCATAAAGGTCAGATGGAAACATACCTCCCGCAACAATGTAAGCGCCATTAGGAGTGACCATCCGGAAATGGCGTAAAATTGTGGTCAAGAGACCAGGATTGTGTCCAGCATCTTTCAACCCAAGGCCAGATATGCCGATCACAGGCTTTCCGCCTTCCCGTAGATAGTTTGGACTATCGACGATCGACTTGTCTCGAAGTAGATGTCCCCAGTCCGTCCTTAGAACATGAGGCAGCCACTGGTTCGGAATTCCAGAAACGTCATACCTATGTTAGAAATGTCAGTGTTGAAGCTTAAACGAGTATTGGTGCAAACATACATTATCGCCCAAACTCTATCTTGCTGTTCAGCCGCCTCTCGAATTCTATCAAGCACTTCATCTCGAATTCTTGTGATGCCTGCTTGCGGAGAGTTTTGATTTCCAGTGATTTCGAGTTCGGTGGCCTTTCGTATCACAAACACCCCATCGATGCCGTGTCTGGCCATAAGGTGGAAGTGGTTCTGAACAGTTCCGCGACTTCTTGAAGAGAACAAACGAGCGGGTTCGGAAGTGGAAGATGGTAGAGTGAGGCCTGATGCTGTATAGAGCTCTGCGGGAGGATATACAGAAACATCGGGGTAGAGATCAAACGTTGGATGACCACCGCTTGGGATCGGGGAATTGAACCTAAGAATTAATAGAGCAATCAGAGGGGCAATTGTGGATGGTGTGATTGTGAGCTACTCACCAGTTTTCCCAGCCATGGTGTCCGGGTTGAGGGGGTTGGCCATCTCCGGGACAGCTAAACCTGTGGGCGAAACATTGACTCAGGCAACGCGATAAGAATGAGTTTATACGCTGTAGCATACCATCCGTGGTATCCTACCAAGACTTTGCTTTGGATGGTGTTTGGATTTGCGCTGACGATCAGGAGATCAAAGAACACGATTTTGTAAGCCAACACCCTTGACAGTCTGGATTCCAATGAAATCCAGTAACATTGAATGACACTTACCGACGGAGCTTGCGGCCATCTGAAGCCATTGACGGCGTGGTTATAGTGAGCTGGCAAAGGTTGTTGGAGGTGTTTTAAAGAAAGGAGGTTGGTGATTATCTATTCCACACTTTTTTCCGAATCCGTGGCTGTCGCCTAGGTCACGTCCACGCGAGCGCTTAAAATGAGCTTCACACCCTGTACGGCTGCAACATAGAAAAAGAACTCACAAAGGCTGTGAAAGAGGTAATTCTACCCATGCCTGACTTTGTTTTCTCATTCATTCGGTTCAGTTGCTGATGTCAGAATGCAGTGCAAACAGCGTCGCCACTACACAGCCACACTCCATCAGGAGTTATCAACTCTCTTCTCTCAGGAGCGGGAGTGGAAAAAGGAGAAGATCTTGATAATCTCGGTTCCTTGTTGTGTAAAGATACGTAACATCGGAATAATTCATGTCCAGAGAGGGTTGAAAAGATTGCTGTCGAAACTCATGAGTAGAACGTGGGAATCATTCTTCAATAACATCACGTGATTTAGCATTGGTCTTTTTTGTCTCTTTCACAATGTGTTTGGCAGCAACGGACCTTATTATACTAAAACGACCAAATGGACCAAAATGAGGAGCATCTCGACTATAAAAGTGAAGGCACATCAGAGCGTCTACTTCATCAACTCTCCTCCTAGCCTCTCCTACCTTTCGTTCCAACATGAACTACTCCGTGACCAATCAGGCATACACAAGTTATAACGAGATAATACGCGGAAAACATCCGGTACATTTCGTAGAAACTTATGTAATCCTGCAGGTGAGATATTTCTAGTCAGGAAGGCCCTTACAAAGTTTAGATTTGACTCCCCTTAGGTTGAAGACACGTTATTTCGTGTTGAGCGAAACCTTCTTTTGCAATTTCGTTTATTCAAATCGATGTTTCAAAATGTTCCGAGTCTTTTGAATAATTCATCAGAGATCATGAAGGATCAGAATCTCATTTGCCTTCGCCATACATCAGCCTTCGAAGTGGAAAGTCTCTTGCACGTGGTAGAAGCAAGGTACAGTGCTTTATTTTGCCTTTCGGATGCTTTTCTAAAGAAAGCCGTAGGTTTCTCGATGAATGTCCTAAAGTCAGTCTTGAACAGTGGAAAGCTGTATTAAATCTCACCACCTTATGGCAAAACGACGTTTTGCGTCGCATAGCCATCAACGAGATTGATAAGTTCTACTTCCCACCCATCACAAAACTCCGCCTCGCATCAAGATTTCGAGTAGATGGATGGCTAGGACCTGCCTCACTCGCTCTGTGCTTGAGACCTACTCCTCTCACCATTCGGGAACGTCGGCTGCTTGGTTCACCTTTCGCCTCCAAAATATGCCTAATACAGGATATGCTTTCGCGCAATCAACTATTGCGCCTGAGGTGTAACAATTGTAGAAAAACTCTCGAGAACTGCTCTGGCTACATTCGATCTCTCGAAATGGACGGCGTCAACCCCTTTAATATCCATCCATCTACAGCCAGCTCCACTTACCCATTCGCATCCGAATCTCTTTGTCCCGAATTAAGTATCGAGTCCTTGCGAGAGAGAAAAGCAATCGAGTTAGTGGGAGACCTTGTCGCCGGTCGTGTTCGCCCTTTACCAGAAGATAGCTCCGAAGAAACAGGTATGCTTCAGCGTTATGTCTGTGCCTTATTTCGGCTAACAAAATGGGTCCTTGCTTTCTCAAGAACTACCAGAAACAGTTCGGCCCGGAGGCCGCCATACTCGTTTCTATTGTGATGACGAGGTAGTCTACCAGGTAATTTCACCTATTCTAGGTACATGATAACTAGTTTGGTCTAATACCTTCACAGATAGGAGAAACCCTGTTTCGCACCCCAACGAATCTACTTCGCCCATTTCGAGTTTTATGCGACTTACTCAAACTGAATGCTCCCAATCAAAGAGATATCAATACCGTCATAAACCTAGGAACGAACATCAGTGCTCTCGAGATGTCCGCCGTATTAGACATTCTCAATGCCAGGTAAAGAGCCTACATACTTCTTTGTTTGGCGATTGACGTTGAACATTCTCTTAGGTGGTACAGCAATACCCAATTCTTCACATGCGAGCAGTGGAAAGCAAGCTTGCGCGTGGCTACTATATGGGACTACGCGGACCTTCGTGACATATCCAATGGCATGATTAAGTGGTTCAATCTACCTCTAGCAGAATCATGGTTTCCCGCTCGACATTTCCACATTCCTCAATCTGTGCTTACTGCACTTCCGAATCTATGCACAAGAAATGAGGATCTTTCAGCTCAAGAACGAAGATTATTGGGCGATGTAATTTCCCAGGTTGTGCTTATGGTTAAGTCATGCATCAGAAATCAATCCAACTTCGTCTGCCATGATTTGACTGTTAGCATGACTTGCCAGAGCTGCCATGCGGTAGCGGAGCAAATGGCGATTATCTTGGCGAGGGAATTCCTTGAGAGTAGAGCTGGTCGACAGTGAGAGATTCCATCCTCATATAGTCACCCCGGCAGGCAAAGTGATACGTAGAAGTTATTTGCTATGAATATATCATATTACACCATTGGCTTGGTTGACTTTATTGTGAATATGCAAATAAAGGCTCTCTAGATGTCCGTAACACCCAAAAAGGAATACGCGAGAAGTTACATAGAAAAGAGTCCTCGGCACCTCAAGAGCTGACGCATCATGTTGATAGAGCACATAAGTGTATTAACGTGGTTATGCACGGGTTGTCGTCTACGATCGCGGAGATGCATGCAAATTCGGAGTTCGCCTAGGGAATCCAGGGGCATGCCGGGCCTACCTTACACTCGGAGGCCTGGGGTTTAGCAAACCCTTCGACCAAAGATGGCCTCACGTCTATAGGGTTCCAATTAGGGTGAATATGGACCCGTACGATTATTCCCTTGAGAGCTGAAATCTTGGCCGAAATTGCGTTTTTGACTTTAGTCACATGAAAGTGTTAAACCAGCGCAGCAGTAATCGCTGACACAATATTCTATTCTCAGTATTTAAGACCGATTTCTCTGCCAACTACTCTTCTTCCTCAACTACCACCTTCCCCTCCCATTATGGGATTCCAGTGGAAGGAATGGTCAAGCTGTTCGCTGCCTATGTGGTCGGCGTAACGCGGTATTACCTTCCCACCCTGGCTGGCTTTCCTATTTTGGTGAGACCCTAGCGCCATCGGTTTCTGGGTGCGCTTCGGACAGCCTGGCGTTCACTGCCTACACAATCGGTGCTAATGTAGGCTTGACGGGGGCGTATCTGGCTTCTCATGTGGTGATGAGACGCTTTCGTCCTCTTCGACACGTTTTCCTTGGCCTCGGGGGGTCCAATCATCAACAGGCTATTTTCATTTTCTTTACCTTCATCCTTGCTGACATTGTTCTTTCATCCAGACTGTCAATTGGCAAATGGGTGGTTGGGTGGCACAGGACTCATGTCTATCATTATATCAAGCATTGTTCGTTGATCATCTATTTTACGCTGACATTTGCTTCTTGACATCAGGGACGTGTAACACATCGGCTCGGACTTGGAGACGGAAGGGCTGGTGGCGATGACGGTTTAGGATGACGGTGCAAAATAAGGTGCGTACGTTGATCTCATCATTTGCTTTCATACATTGACGCTCTCTTTGAAGTCAAGGAACATGGGCCACAACTTGGATCAATCGGAGAAGGACTTGTAGAGTGGTGGATGATAGGACGACTCTGTATATACTTATATCTAAGCGTCAATGGAATTGCTTTCTTCATCTCTGATGTGACAGGCGACAGCTTTAGACTTTGTTCGCGATGCACCCGACCGGCAGCGAAATTAGCGCAATCCTCAATTGACTTTCGCATGAATAGGGTATATATATTCCTTAGCCGAGGCTTGCGTCTAAAATGCAATCAAAATCGCTATCGCTGGAAGATTCCAACGATGTGGATGTCCGGCCGACAAGAATGTTACCACGGGCATCGCTTGGGTCGACGGCATAGAGAGGAGCAATATTGGTATTGGCATTTCCTCACTGACGAGCCCCTTCGTTCGTTTTGCAACGCACACACCTGCTTGACGCAGGCAACACCTATCTTAATGACAGAAACAGGGAAAGGACATGGAGTGTTGGGAGGAGAAAGAGGGATCTAAGTCATCTAACGTGTCAGGCCAAAGTGAAATGCCGCAATACGACACTGGCACAGTGCTCAATGACCATCAACCAAGATATTTGCACTTATCATGATTTGCACTGTGTCTGGGTTTGGCACGGTCATCTACTTATAGCAAATGGAGCGGTAGCACGAAATAGACTTGACAATTAAGACCCCACCGCCCATAGGACTGCAGGCCTTGCTTACTCAATTTCACTCTATGGTACGTAAAATCAGATCCATTCATCGCTGTTTATATACCTTTTATATCTATTCGGACGGTCATGGCAAGATGGTAGGCTGACAGTAAGAAAGGGTGTCCGTTACGCCTATTGTCACTTGGGTTACACATCGAACGCCTCGATTGGCGCAGCGTAGACTTTGTCTCTTTGAAGCAGCAACGCAACGACGTGCTAGTTTCTCGAGCTAGTTTCTCAAATGGACTTCGTCTTCAATCCGGAGCTAAAGTCCGTACGTCCGAAACGGAGTGGATTTTCCTCAATTTCAAAGTCCGAAAGAGCCGCATCAAGGGAGGTGACACAATCTCCTGTATTTCGAACACAAAAACCAGATTGGAATCTAAACAGCTGTTTCTCTTTTCATATCTGCTTCTGTTATTCCTTACATTTCTTTTTATCTCAACATGTCTTTCAAGTTTCCTTTCGATATAGACGACTTTGTGATCACCTGCGCATCCGAACCAGATGGAAGGGTGATTTACCAAAAGCATCCGTCGCATTTTATGGATGATTATGTCGTTCTGAAGGTAGAAACATTAATTATTAGAGACGATATAATCTCGATTAAATCCCTTTAGGTCGAAGACGCGCTATTTCGAGTCAAGGAATCGCTTCTATGTCAATTTGGCGTCTTTCAGGAAATGTTTAGAGATGCTGCGACACGCATGCGGTACAAAATGACTACAGAGAAGAATCCTATTGATATGCAAGGTATATCGGTTTTCGAAATGGAAAGCCTCTTTACTGTGTTGGAAGCCAGGTAAGGTGTTTTGCTGCTTATCTTCCGTATGACTCTCTAAGGAAGACTTTAGATGGATAGATGGAGCCCCTAAAGTTAACATTGAACAGTGGAAAGCCATATTACACTTTGCAACCATGTGGGAACACGACACCCTTCGCGATATTGCAATCAAGAAGATCAACAGTCTCAAGTTGCTCCCCGTTGCAAAACTCGGCCTTGCATCAAAGTACCAAGTGGATAAATGGTTGAAGCCTGCGTCAGTGGAGCTATGCTTGAGACCTGATCCTTTGAGCTATGAGGAAGGGCAGCTCCTTGGCTTACCATACGTTCTGGGATTGTCCTCGATCCGAGAGCATTGTTGCTCTCTGCAGCTATCATATTCAAGCTGTAAAATGTGCAAAAGAGAAACCTGGAACTGCTCTGCATGTAATCGATCGGTTGAATCAGAGGGCGTCGATCGTCGTTATTCCTCGTATCCCCCTCCTTACTCAACCATCAGTTTATCTGCACCCAGCTGTTCTGGTACATGCCAGGATCCTCCTCCAAGCATCGAATCATTGCGAAAGGAAAAGGCAAACCAAATGGTGGAGGACCTTCTTGACACTGGTGTTCGCCCTTTGCCGGAGGAAAGAGAATTCAAGAGGACAGGTAAGCCACTACGTCACAACCATGCCTTAGTTTCAAAGGGTAACGGACTTCATCCGTTGATTATCTAGAATTACCGGGAGGATGGATTCCCAAAGGCCGTCACCCTCGTTTTTATTCCGATGCTAGTATAATCTATGCGGTCATTTCTTCTATTCCAAAATACAATAATCTATACTAACATATTTGATACTTTATAGGTAGGAGAACGTGCGTTTTGTACTCCAAAGAATATATTGCGGACGTTCCGAGCGCTACATCGTGCAGTGGAAAAGGCAGTCGCAAAGCAACCTGGTGCAAATGTACTCTTCAGCGTCAAAACGGATATCAGTGTGCTTGAACTATCTGCCACATTAGACGTTCTCAACTCCAGGTAAAGTTGGATGCAGCTACATTGCTCGTTGGTGCTAAGAAATCTCCTAGGTGGTTCACTGGGACTGAGGTCTTCTCCTTCAAACATTGGAAGGCGGCGCTGCGTGTAGCCACTGAATGGGACAATCCAGAGCTTCGTCGAGTGTCCATCAACATGATTGAAAGAATTGGGCCTAAACCATTGAACTCCATCCTACTGGCTCGCGAGTACAATGTCCCTCAATGGTTGCCTGATGCATATGCCAAATTATGCATGCGCGAGGAGCCACTTTCGGGTGAAGAAGGAGCTCTACTAGGTATCGACACTTTTGCCAAATTGGCCCGGATTAGAGAAAGCAGGTTGGGATCTTGCTATGCTTGTCGTAGTACCAGCGTCAGCATCACCTGCAAGAAATGCCGTGCGGATGCGGAGCGAGTAGTATCAGCAGCAGTGAAGAAGCTGCTTCAAAAGGAGCTCAAGACAACCGTCAGAGACTCCGTTGTTGTCAAAACTAGCGCAATAGTCGCGGCTGGAAGGAATAATGGGCCGTCGAAATAGTTCGCAGTGCTGTATTCACACTGGATTATTGAAGATCTTCAAAGGGAGATGTCGTTTGGTTTATCTTTGGTAACGCAAATCAATGGGTTGTACAGCATGGGGCCATAAATCGTGAATAATGTCACGGTGGCACCGGGCGTAGTTTGAGGTAATTAGTGGATTGTCTTATGTCAGAAAGCACGATAAAGCTTAGGTGGAAAAGAGCTTCAGAGGGCCCTAGAGCGTTTATGCATCTCGAGATCAACAGATGTCTGGATAAGCTACTATATGAATCGGATTGTTGTACATGTTGGCGGCGTGCGTTATGCCAAATATTAGAAATAAATAGCTCATTGTCGATAGTAGGAAGGCCAATGTACATCGATAAAACTTCGTCAAGAGTCCTACGATAATCATGGGCCGATTAAACTTGGGTTGTTCATCTACGATCGCAGAGATACATAAAACTTGGATTCGTTAGGGAAGCTGGGCACAAACTGAACAGCCGATTCGGACCTAGCAACGCCCTTTTGACTGAAAGATTACCTCATGCCTAAGGGTGGTATTTAGACTTTGGGGAAAATATGGATCCCGTACGATTATTCCCCTCGAGAGCTAGAGCTGAAATCAGCGCATTTTTGACGGATTATTCTATCGAGCACCCCCTAGGGTTCAGCACCCCCCTTCCGATCGGAGGATGTATTAGTCATCGTGCTGGGTATATCTTCAGTTACAAGCTTCCCATTGTCCAATAGAAATGTAATAAGTGAAGCAAAAGCACGAAGTGGTGACATTCAGCAAAAGTCACACCAACGCGCAGAAGGGAGGTTGCTCCTGGTGTCAATGAACCATGAAACATCGTTGCTGATACTTATACTAGGTACATGACATACATAGTGTTTTGTGGAGGGCCGCGTGTTCAATGTGACAATCCGGGTTAGCACGAAATGGGGATAGACGAAGCGAAAGAGAATAAGAGGAGGAATGCTACATTGGAGGATGAGATGAGCGAGATAAATGAAAGACATCGAGCCGGGGTGGTTGTATGTACAGCCGGTGTGATGCCGAAAGGAAGGGAGGATAATGACGAAGCGGGAGTGGAAGATGCCAGTGTGTAAGAAGATGGTGACATGTCCGGCGTACCCGGAGGGTAGGTTTTCGGATCATTAAAGCGGTTTTTTTGTCAATTATGAGGGATAGTCGAATCCGTTGGCATTAGAGGTAGGGGCCGATGGTAAGAAAAATCAATTGGGGCGTTCGGTGATGTTCCGATAGCCTGCTGACTAACCATCGGAACGGGGTGCTGAACGCTGAACCCTAGGGGGTGCTCAATAGAATAATCCATTTTTGACTTTAGTCACATGAAAGTGTTAAACCAGCGCCGCAGTAATCGCCGACACAATATTCTATTCTCAGTATTTAAGACCGATTTCTCTGCCAACTACTCTTCTTCCTCAACTACCACCTTCCCCTCCCAGTGAAAGGAATGGTCAAGCTGTTGTTCGCTGCCTATGTGGTCGGCGTAACGCGGTATTACCTTCTCGCCCTGGCTTTCCTATTTTGGTGAGACCCTAGCGCCATCATCTGGGTGCGCTTCGGACAGCCTGACGTTCACTGCCTACACAATTGGTGCTAATGCAGGTCTGACGGGGGCGTATCTGGCCTCTCATGTGGTGATGAGACGCTTTCGTCCTCTTGGACACTTCTTCCTACTCCGATCATCAACAACCTATTTCCATTTTCTTTACGTTGATTCTTGCTGACATTGGTCTTTCTTCCAGACTGTCAATTGGCAAGTGGGTGGTTGGGTGGCGCAGGACTTATGTCGATCATTATATCAAGCATTGTTCCTCGATCATCTATTTTATTATTGCCTAACGCTGACGTTTGCTTCTTGACATCAGGAACATGTAACACGTCGGGTCGGACTTGGAGACGGAAGGGACTGGTGCGATGAGGGTCTAGGACGACGATGTAAAATAGGGTGCGTACGTTGATCTCATCCTTTGCTTTCATATATTGACGTTCTCTTTGAAGTCAAGGAACATGGGCCACAGCTTGGATCGATCGGAGAAGGACGTGTAGGGCGATGCATAACATGATGATCATGTATATAATTATGTCTAAAACGTCAATGGAATTGTTTTCTTCGTCTCTCTGATGTGATAGGCGACGACATCTGACTTTGCTTTGCGATGCACCTCGCCCGCAGCGAAATTAACGCAATCATGACTTTGACATGAATCAGAGTAGATTCCTTAGTTGAGGCTAGTATGTAAATGTAGTAACTCTCAGTCAAAATCGCCGTCGATTCCAACGATTCGGATTGCGGGCCGACAAGAATTGTTGGCATGGGTTCCACTTTGGTCGACTTCGCCAGGAACACTGGTATTGCCATTTCCTCATCCTTCACCGACATGCCCTCCTTTCATGCACTACACGCTTGCCTGACGCTGGCAAAGCCCACGATAACGACAGAAACAAGTATTCTTGCTAGAAGGACATGGGGTGTTGGGACGAGAAAGGGTGATCTAAGGTATCAGGCAAAAGTGAAATGCGACAGTACGACACAGCACTCAATGAGCAACAACCAAGATTTTTGCACTCATCAACGTTAGCACCGGGTCTGGTTTCGCAAGTAGCGGCGTGGCTATCTATATCAAAATGCAGCCGTAATACGAAATCGACTTGACGGGACTACACCACCTCTACTGCTGCGGGCCTCACTTGGCTCACTCAAAAAATCTATTCATCGCTGTTTAAATATCTTTCTCATCTATTCGGACGATGATGGCAAGATGGTCTAACAGCAAGAACGGGTGGTGGCCCTCCAGTCCCCTACGCCTATTGTCACGTGCCAGGTTTAGACACCGAACACCTGGCTCTGGTGACGCGGCATTTTTCTTTGTCTCCTTCAATGTGCCTACCAGCAATGCAACAAATTGCTTATGCAAGCACGATCAGCTGCATTTCGAGTATAAAACAGAGCTAAACAACAGCTTCTCTTTCATCGCTGCCAAAACGCTACCTCTTTCTTTCATCTTAACAAGACTCGGACCTCCAACTTTCATTTCAACATGGATGACTTCGTGATCACTTGGACATCCAAACCAGATAAGAGAAAGTCCTATCAAAGGCATCCAGCTCATTTCATAGACGATTATGTCGTTTTGAAGGTGAGAATACTTTTCCTTGGAGGTGACGTATTCTAGGTTCGATCACGATTCGATTCCTTAGGTCGAAGACACACTATTTCGAGTCGAGCGATCGCTTCTTTGTGAATT